>ML305615.1:0-85578 GCA_005239505.1 Nicotiana paniculata | reverse complement strand
ACTTTAAGTGGAAAAACTCCCGTACCCCCTTTGGGGCGTATAAAAAAAGGAGGTGTGACAGGTGCACCACTGGTTTTTGGCCCCGTTTGGTGTCCCGGAGGAACCTGGGCCCACTTGAGCCCCCGTGAAATTATACCAACAAGTCCTAAATCATATTATGGACTCGCTCGAGCCTTCGGAACATCCAAAACCACGCTAAAACTCAAAATCACTCCTCAAAACCCCTAGAATCAAACTTAAGAATTTTCAAGTTCTTGGATTCAGTTTCAATGCGTCGAACCGACCTATACTACTCGGAATGACACCAAATTTTGCAAGCAAGTCATAAATGATATAACGGAACTATTCTCGGTCTCGGCATTCCATTCAGACCTCGATAACACAAAGACACGTTCCAAACCAAATTATGAACTTAAGGAAACTCTATTTTCGCTATTTGGCGTCGAAACACTTCCCGAGTCATCCAAACCCCATTCCGGACATACGCACAAGTTTGAAATCATCATACGAAGCTACTGAAATTGGCGAAACTTGATTCCAAGGTCGTTTACTCAGAATGTTGACCGAAGTCAAACTTGGCCATAAAAGCCAATCTTAAGGAACCAAGTGTTCCTATATTACTATATACACTTCCGAATCCCGAACCACCCGTCCCTGCAAGTCATGAATCACTGAAAGCCGCTACGGGAAGTCTTATTTAGGGGAACAGGGTCTGAATACGCAAAACGACCGGTCGGGTCGTTACACAAATATTCCGGGTATACAATATAGCGACCAACTTTGGTCGCTTTAATATTTTAATAATATAAATTTAGCGACAAAAGTTGGTCTCTATATTTAAATTGCGTTTTTCTTATTTATTATTATTCAAAATATAGAGACCAACTTTGGTCTGTAAACCAAATATTATATTTTTAAATCCGGATGCTCTCGACCAAAGTTGGTCGCTTTTTTAAAAAAAATTTAACTATTTTTATACATAAGCGACCAAAATTGGCCACTAATTCCCAGAATTTTTGTTTTTTTTAACAGAATAGCGACCAAAGTTGGTCACTTTATAGGAAATCTGGGTTAATTAGCGACCAACCTTGGTCGCTATTGCCCAAAAAAAATTACATAGAAAAGTGACCAACTTTGATTGCTTTTCTGGGTATAATTTTGGCAGAAACTGCCTGTTTTGGCAGCTACAACCACCTGCCGGCATACCAAATTTCCTATTACAAGGAACAACAACAACAATACCAACAACTAAACCAACAACAACAACAATAACACAACAACAACAACATTAAAACCAACAAAGTATAAAGTTCAATAGAACTAACACATTAAACTAACAAAACTAAGTTAACACTTATTACAAGCCCATTCAAAAACTGGTTCTATTGTCTAGTTCAAAGTATATAAAAGTACTCAAGGACTGTTTCATTCAACATAACTATCATCCCCGTCTGATGAATCTTCATTATCAAGACGGTAATGAGAAGGGTCATTTTATGGAGGACAAGAAGAACGATCATGGGGAGGACGAGAGGAACTAGCACGGGGAGGACGGAAGGAACGCTCATGTTCAAGTTGAGCCTCTGGCGATGACTTGCGAGACCGGGGAATCGGAAAAGCTCCAGAAGCTAGGAGAGCTTTGAGCTGAGCTTGCATGCCATGGTACTGAGCTTGCATGCCAACGTACTGAGGTCTCTAAGCTTTTCTCTTTCCTTGGCCACTTCTAGCTCAGTTGTGAGCTTTGTCACAGTCTTCCGCATAGCGGAGAGGCTCTCCCCATCTAGTTGCTCGCCTTGCAAGGAAGTCCATATTCCTTGCATTCCACAGTGATAGCGATGGAACTTCTTAGTAGGAATCCCGTATACCTTCCCCCATTTTGCACCGCCGGCAGCCTCCATCCATATTATTTCAAAATCCTCGTCCGAAAGTTGGATTGACTCGCCCGACTCATTAGGTGGTTGACTGCGTATGAATTCCTCCAGGTCAGTTGTGAAGCGACCCTATAAGAAAAATTACATTGAATTAGTATTTCAAAATTTATATAAGAGTAAATCAAAATACTTAATGAAAAGTGAAAACTTACATCTACATTCGAGGCTCGGCCCTCGACCCACCTTTCTTGATCCGTCTCTTTCTTCTTCTTGACAATATGAGCCTCCTTGAATAACTCATCTTGCTTCATTGGATGCCCCAACTTCTTTTCTTGAAAACTCATAAATTTTAGTTAATAAACAGAATAGATATACTTTGAAAATTAAAATAAATTAATCAATTACGTACCAATCTTCTTTTTATTGTCCCTTGGTTGATCGCACCTCCAGTGTGCAAGGAGCCTCCCTTCTCGGATGTGCGAGCTTTCTTTCCTTTTTTGCTCTTCTGTAAGAAGGTTGCGGTAATCCATTTCCTTTGCAAATCCTCCCATAAATGTTGAAGCAACCAGCCAGACTTCTTGTTTAACGGTCTAGCTTTGGACTATGCGACAACCGCTTCCGAGCTTTGAGATTAAAAATTGCAGCCACTTCCGCGCTATAGCGGTGTTCCTGTATACACTTGCTCTGTATTTCAAAAGTTAAATATTATATGGAAATATCATAAATATAAATAATTATACTGCTTATAAGAGCATTTATACCTTAAATTTATTGAAAATTTGCTCCTTCACCGTGAGTGGGAATTCACTCCAACTCGTATAGGGGGCATCATAAAGCTTTCCGGTGGCTTTGGTGATTATCCTCGTAGTAATATTACTCGGAATGAACCTGTAATTTAACAAACAAAAAAACACATTAACTGTACAAAACTATAAACGTAAAAATAACCAATTACTCTTACCCATCACCTCAGGGACTATGATGATCCTGCCATCCTGATCATAATGCACCTCCTCGTCATCATCAGCATCATCGTCCGAAACTTGTACATTAGAGGCATGTGTGGAAGGTGTAAGGGGTTCAGAGCTACTATCTCGCAGGCGAACGCCTGAAATAGATGGAGTCGCTGATGAATATAGTTGTGATCCTTGTGACTGCGACATAGCTGGATCGGCCGCAAGCGGCTGTGACATTGATGGCCATGATACCGGTACCTGTGAACCCCGTGGTTGTGACCCCCGTGGCTGTGACCCGAGTGGCTGTGACCCCCATGGCTGTGACACGGATGGATGTGATCCATGTGTTCGTGAGGCAGCTGGACTGTATGACGGACGTACAGTCCTATGGCCCTGTGATGAAAGACCCGGTGTCTGCACAAAGACGTAGGGCTGGTGATTCTGTGGCACCTCATAATAGCCATCGGTTGGAGGATAAGACATAGGCGCATGCATCGGCATCTCTGAAGAGGGTGGAAAAGATGGAGGATTATTTTCTACCCTCCTTTTTCCCTTCCTAGCCTTTTCTCGACCACAAGAACCAGTAGGGTCATCGTTACCTCGACCCTTGCCTATCATCTTCATAATATAATACATATTTAGATTGAAACATATAAGAAACTANTGTGACCCCCGTGGCTGTGACACGGATGGATGTGATCCATGTGTTCGTGAGGCAGCTGGACTGTATGACGGACGTACAGTCCTATGGCCCTGTGATGAAAGACCCGGTGTCTGCACAAAGACGTAGGGCTGGTGATTCTGTGGCACCTCATAATAGCCATCGGTTGGAGGATAAGACATAGGCGCATGCATCGGCATCTCTGAAGAGGGTGGAAAAGATGGAGGATTATTTTCTACCCTCCTTTTTCCCTTCCTAGCCTTTTCTCGACCACAAGAACCAGTAGGGTCATCGTTACCTCGACCCTTGCCTATCATCTTCATAATATAATACATATTTAGATTGAAACATATAAGAAACTAGCTATAAAACGAGAGTTATTAAAGAAACCAACTTTTTAAAGCTCATCGATGTATTGTTCCTTGTCCGAGAATTCTTCTTCCTCACTAGTTTGAGCTTCATCAGTTGATTTTTCTTCCTCATTTTCTATAATTGTTACTTCATCTATATCAACTTCTTCCAATATGTGTGCAGGATGTTCCAAATCATTTTGTAAAAGTTCGTCCACTATTTGGTGAACACTGGAGATATCGTTTTGATAAGCAACATCTGAGACATTCTCGACTTCCACCCTACCTACAGGCTTAGTTTTAATTACAAACCACTAATCGGACTTATTTCGCCGCAATGGATAAGGAGAATAATACACTTGCCTAACATTATGTACAATTATGAAAGGATCATAGCGACCATACTCCCTCGTATGATTAACCTTAATTATGTTGTATTGGTGGTGTACTCTTGTACCTCTTGTTGGATATGGGTCAAACCACTAGCATTTAAAGAGTATCAACCTGCATATTCTAGTTCAATTATTTCTTTGAGCACACCATAATAATCAATATCTCCAACTTGGTTTCCTTCACCTCCTTGAACCCACACCTTAATGTTGTTGCTATTTTTATTTTTAGAGCAATCCTAAGTATGAAACTTATAACCATTCACAACGTACTTAGACATTGTTGTGAGCTGAAGCCTAGGTCCCCAAGATATATCTTTCAAAAATTGATTTACACCATTATTTGGATCATTTACCTAAATATTGTTAAAAAAATTCATAGTTAGCGTAACTTCCAAACATTTTTTACCTAAATAGTGTTAGAATATTATAAGGATAAACTTACAAATTGTTTGAACCACGTATCAAATATCGTATATACAGCATCATGGACAAATTGACTCACGAAGTGACTGTGACACATCAAATATTTTTAGTAGTTGCATTGAGATGTAATCACATTAAATTTTATATTTTGATAACTACTAAATCAAATACTTACTTGAGAAAAGGTACAACTTCAGGACAATTTAGTAACACATGAAGTGTAGCTGACTTGCACTCCATATCACTCAAACTTCTCTTTCTAACATCCTTAGAACATCGACTTGGTTGATTGAATATGGACATAGGTGGATATAATGGATCATTCACGCATTCGACCGTGTTTCTATTGGGTCTATTCCTAGCACATCTCACCTTACTCTCAAAATAATAAGAGCAAAAATGAGAAGTTTCCTTTGCAAGATAAGTTTCGCATATAGATCCTTTAATCCTATTCCTCTGCTTAACAAATTGTTTGCATTTGCCAATTGTCCTACATAATTTCAGGTTAGCCAAGAACATTCACATAAAATAGAAAATTACATGAAACTTATAATATTACATCTCAAAGGGATACATCCATCTGTATTGAACAGGCCCTCCAAGTCGTGCCTCGTGTACAAGGTGGATTGGAAGGTGTTCCATCACATAAAAAAACCACATGGAAATATCTTTTCCATCTTGGTATATGTTACACGAATGTTCTGATCCATCCGGAGTAGGTTTTCTTCCCTTAATGTGGAAGAACACAAGTCTTTGAAAAACAAACTAATCTATGTGATGGGTTACCAGATTCTTTCGGGCAAACCACAAAATGCAATAGGCACTAAGGTCTGCATGAAAACATGACAGTCATGACTTTTCAAATGGCTCAACTTCCCTACCTCCATATCAACTTCTTTCCAAGATTCGACGCATAACCCTCAGGCATATTCAATTTCGTTATCCAATCACAAATTTGCCGTCTTTCTTTAAAAGTGAATGTGTAACTTGCTTTGGGCTTGAATATCTTACCATTGTTTTCTGTCTGCAAGTAAAATTCAGGTCGCCTGCAATATTCTTGTAAGTCCATTCTAGCCTTCGGGTTATCCTTTGTCTTACTTTTAACATCCATCACTATGTTGAACAAATTGTCAAAATAGTTCTTCTCAATATGCATGACACCAAGATTGTGACGGAGAAGATTATCCTTCCAATAAGGAAACTCCCAAAATATACTTTGTTTCGTCCGATTATGAGTAATGCCATATCTGGGGAATCTATAAGGTGGAGTTTCAGTAACTTCACTGAAGTTCTGGAACCTCTCCCAAATTTCCTCACCCGATAGTATTGAAGGTGGAGAATCATACTCCATTTTATTCTTTTTGAATGCATTTTTCATCCTTCGAAATTCATGATCAAGAGGCAAGAATTGACGATGACAATCAAACCATGATTGCTTTCGGCCATGTTTCAAAGTGAACGCCTTACTATTTTTCATGCAGTAAGGACAAGCTAGATTACTAGCAGTCATCCACCCAGACAACATTCCATACGCAGGAAAATCGTTAATTGTCCCCATTAAATTAGCACACAAATTGAAATTCTGCTTGGTTGATATCTCATATGTTTCAACACCATCGTACCACAATTGTTTTAGCTCATCAATCAAATCTTGAAAATATAGATCAATCAAACTTTTCGGATTATGTGGACCAGGGATAATAAAATTTTAGAATATATATGGACTAGTCATGCACAACTCGGGTGGTAGATTATAAGGTGTAAGAAAGACAGGCCAACATGAATATGGTGTCACAGATACAGAAAAAGGCGTGAAGCCATCCGCACACAGACCTAACCGAATGTTCCTTGGTTCACTAGCAAAATCTGGATATGTCCTATCAAAGTGCTTCCAAGCTTCTCCATCTGAAATATGACACATAAAACCAGGTGGTCTTCTATTTTCAAAGTGTCATCTCATATGAGAAGCAGAACTCATCGAAGCATATAACCTCTTTAACCTAGGTATAAGAGGTAAATAATGCATCGCCTTGATAGCGACCATATTCCCGCTGGAAAGCCTCTTGAAACGAGGCTTGTCGCAAAATTTACAATTGTTTAAAGTTGCATCATCTTTATAATATAACATGAAACCATCTTCACAACAATCAATTCTCATTGAATAAAGTCCTAACTTAGAAACCAATCTCTTTGCCTTATAGAAATCACCAGGTAAGTTGATATTAGGGTCAACTAGTTCACTCATAAGGTCAATGAAAGAGTCCATGGCTGCTTGGGAAATATTCCAATCAGATTTTATACTTAGTAATCTAACTGCAACAGACAGCTCAGAGTGCGGACTTCCTTCCCTTAATGGATGACTAGCTTCCCCTAACTGTTCAAAAAAATGTTTTGCGTTATCATTAGGAGTTTGTTCAACATTTTCATTGGGCTCACCCCCAAATTGCATCCCAAAAGCATCCATAACAATATCATGAATTCTAGAATAACGATTTGTATTCTCCACCGACCTACTAATTTCACCCGCAACCATGTTATGAAATCACACATTGCTACCATCAACCTCTCCATGATTAGTCCACACAAAGTAATGTTATAAATCCCTTCCTGTAAAGATGAAGTCTAACTTCCTTCGGTTTTTCAAACTTCATACAGTCGCACCTAACACAAGTGCACCTAATTAATCCTTCACTTTGGTATGGTGGAAGTTCCATTTCATGTCTAATAAAGCCATCTACCCCTTCTACAAAATCCTCCCGCAATCCCCGCCGATTAGGATAATTTCTATTGTACATCCAAGTACGATGTTCCATCTATACAAATAAAACAAGAACAAATTAATTTATTTAATTCATATCTTAATCTTTTTTAAGTTAATTAATTCATATCCTAAAGGTTCAACTCATATCCTAAAAGTTCAATTCATATCCTAAAATTTCAATTCATATAAAAAAGTTTCAATTCATATCATAAAGGTTCAATTCATAAATTAAAAGTTCAATTCATATCCTAAATTTCAATTTATAAACTAAAATTCCAATACATAAACTAGAAGTCCAATTCATATCCTAAAAGTTCAATTCATATCCTAAAGGCTCAATTCCTATCCAAAAGTTCCAATTCATATCCTAAAAGTTCAATTCATATCCTAAAGGCTCAATTCATATCCAAAAATTTAAATATTTAAATTAATATTACAATACCTAAACTAAAAGCCCAATTCATATCCTAAAAGTTCAACTCATATCCTAAAGGCTCAATTCATATCCAAAAATTTCAATTTATAAACTAAAATTACAATACATAAACTAAAAGTCCAATTCATATCCTAAAATTTCAATTCATATCTTAAAAGTTCAAATCATATCCTAAATCCTAAATTCTAACTAAACTATCAAGACAATACATAATTCATATCTAACTAAACTAAATTCAACACTAATTAAACTAATTAGTTCATAAAATTAATTAACTGTCACGACCAAAATCCAACACAGGTCGTGATGGCGCCCAACACCGGAGTCAGGCAAGCCAACAGTTGTTTGCTAGTGAGATTATCCTTAATTAACATACCAACCCCACATATTCCCAAAGTTTTAAGCTTAGATCATTTAAATAAAAGCGGAAACATTAACCAACTTAAGTCAATACAACCAAAATGATCATGATCCAATATATACGGTCCCAAATTAAAGAGTCTATTATGTGTGTGCCAGGAACTTGTGTCACAAGTCAACAGGCGAACTAGTAGAATATACAAAAGATGATACAAGTTGTACTGCTTTCTGAGAGAAGTAGAAAGAAATAAACAAAAGATAACTCCATAGCACTGCTGAGAATCGCCAACGGAGGCAGCTCACCGTGGAGTCAGGTCCAGAATATATGTCAAGCTCCGGTCGGATAACAAGAAACACCAGCCTCCGAACATGTACAAATAAGTACAGAAGTGCAGCATTAGTACATAAATATATATGTACCCAGTGAGTATCCTGCCTCACCTCAAAGAGGTAGTGACAAGAGGTCAACATGACACTCACTAAGGTCCAACAGTATAATTTAACAGAATGTAATGGAAACAGTAGACATGTAAAGACAGTGAAGCAACAAGTATGTATGTAAGATACTGAAATCCAAGAAGAATACTGGGGATAAATAAAACAATTACTACTTCACTTTTTCCCCAAATATCTGTCAGATCAATATTCATGAAATTTAGTAACAAATAATTCATACGCATGCAGGGTAAGGACAACCGGCCGGAGTCATAAGATAGTCATGCCCGTGCACTGCCGAGGATCGAACGGCCCGTACCAAAAGTGCACCTCTCCACACAGTACTCACATCTATGCATTGTCGAGGATCGAACGGCCCATACAAAAAGTGCATCTCTCAACCTCTCTATGCACTGCCGAGGATCGAATGGCCCGTACCAAAAGTGCATCTCTCAACCTCTCTATGCACTGCCGAGGATCGAACGGCCCTTACCAAAAGTGCATCTCTCAATCCCTCTATGCACTGCCGAGGATCGAACGGCCCATACAAAAAGTACATCTCTCAATCCGCCGTGGCGTGTGGCCCGTTCCCATAAGAGTGGGGGAAATCACAATCCGCTCGCGGAATGTAAATTGCGAAGCGGTCACATGCACATACATTATTCCTTTTTAGAAGAGAATACTTTTCCGTGAACAATTTCTTACAAGTTTTTCTCAAATTTCATAACTTCGGGGACATAAGCAACATGTAACGTTAATTCATTACGCATATAGTTCATATCAAGTAAAATACAAGGCATGATGTGGGCCTAAATACCCGGACATAATAGTAATAGCCGCTACGTACGGACTCCCGTCACTTTGTACGTACGTAGCCCCAACAAATCATCACATATAGCATTTAAATCACCTAGGGGGATAATTTCCCCCTTACAAGGTTAGAAAGGAGACTCACCTCGTGTCGAATCTACCCCTCGGACCAAGGATGCGACCGAACTACGAACTCTACACCCGAGGAATCGCAACTAGCCAAATATGGTACAATGATATCAATGCTTGCTCAAAGTAGGGTAATTATCCTATTTATTCAATAATTCAACATTCTTGAAGAATTCCCAAAATCAAACCCCGGGCCCGCACGTTCAATTTCAAAAAATTCTCGAAGGAATCGCTCATCCGAAGCCTAAGGACCGTTAATATATGATTTCTACTTGAATTTATAGCAATAAATGGGTAATTCACCAATTTCTCAAGAACCCTATATTACTACCCAATTCTTGATTTTTCAATGATTTAGTAGAGAGTTTAACTAGTAATTCATGTTTGAAACTAGTGTTAGAGTGGAATTGACTTACCTCTTTAGTAGGTAGGTCGTGGAACCTCTTTCCCCAAGATCCCAAGTCTCTAATGGTGGTGGAAAATGAAATAAAGGGGTGAAATCCCGTGTTTTAAAGGAAACACACTGCCTAGCCTACAGGGTTCCGCACCTGCGGCTCGAGGACCGCACCTGCGGTCTCGCGCCTGCGCCTGCGGAACTGGACGGGAAGGGCTGGGTTCTCACCTGCGGAGGGATGGCCGCACCAGCGGTTCCGCTCCTGCGGGCTTTTGTCCGCACCTGCAAGAAAGGAGACCTCACCTGGGGTCGCACCTTCAATACTTGGGACCACAGGAGCGGTCCCGCACCTGCGACTGGGCAACCGCACCTGCAGTCATACCAGAACAGGTGCACCAGCAACTATTTTAGTTGGTTTTTAGCCCCGTTGGGTGCCCGGGAGGCCCCTGGGCCCACCTGATCCCTCGTCCAAATATACCAACAAGTCCCAAATTATAATACGGACTCGCTCGAGCCTTCGGAACACCCAAAAGAACGCTAAAACTCAAAATCACACCTCAAAACCCCATGAACCAAACTTAGGAACTTTACGTTTTCTAGACTTCGCTAACAACGCGCCGAACCGACCTATACTACTTGGAATGACACCAAATTTTGCAGGCAAGTCATAAATTACATAACAGAACGATTCCCGGTCTCGGAACTCCATTCGGACCTCGATAATACAAAACACATCCAAAACCACAATAGGAACTTAAGGAACTTCTTATTTCAATATTGGGCGCCGAAACGCTCCAGGGTAATCAAAAACCCATTCCGAGCATACGCCTAGGTCCAAAATCATCACACAAAGCTACCGGAACCGACGAAACTCGATTCCGAGGTTTTTTACCGAAAATGTTGACCGAAGTTAAACTTGGCCTTAAAGGCCAACCTTAAGGAACCAATTGTCCCTATAGCACTCTAAACACCTTCGAATCCCGGACCACCAGTCCCCGCAAGTCATAAGTCATAACAAGCCGCTATAGGATTTTTCATTTAGGGGAACGTGGTCTGATAACGCAAAATGACCAGTCGGGTCGTTACATTCTCCACCTCTTAAACAAACGTTCATCCTCGAACGGGTCTAGAATCATACCTGAAGTGCTGAATATATGTGGATACCTGCCCGCATGTCCTCCTCGGACTCCCAGGTCGCCTCCTCAACTGGATGGCCTTTCCACGGGACCTTTACGGCAGAAACTCTCTTGGACCTCAACTGGAGATCCTGTCTATCAGTAATAGCAATTGACTCCTCCTCGTAGCCCAACCTCTCATCCAACTGAATCGTGCTGANATCAACTTCACTTTCTCCAAGGCATCCCTCACCAGGTCGGTGCCATATAACTTAGCCTCGCCAGGCTCAAACCACCCGATAGGAGAACGACATCGCCGACCATACAAAGCGTCAAATGGTGCCATCTCAATGCTGGGCTGATAACTATTATTGTAACTATTGTGTAGTAGCTACTGGAATAAAATGTGCCGATTTGGTCAATCTATCCACAATGACCCAAACCGCATCCACCTTCTGATAAGTCCGAGGCAACCCAACCACAAAGTCCATAGCTATGCGCTCTCATTTCCACTCAGGAATGGGCATCTGCTGAAGTAGGCCTCCTGGCCTCTGGTGCTCATACTTCACCTGCTAGAAATTAAGACACCTAGTCACATACTCCACAATGTCCTTCATCATCCGCCTCCACAAGAAATGCTTCTTCAAGTCACGATACATCTTCGTAGCACCAGGATGAATAGAATACCGAGAACTGTGTGCCTCCTCTAGAATCCTCTCCCTCAGGCCATCAACATTAGGAACACATAAGCGGCCTTGAAGTCTCAGAACACCATCCTCGCCAATAGTAGCCTCCTTGGCCCTACCCTGAACCACTGTCTCCCGAAGCTCTGCTAAGCACGGATCATAGAACTGTCGGGCCTTAATCTTCCCCAATAACAAAGACTGAGCAACCATATGTGCTAAAACTCGACGAGGCTCTGAAAGGTCTAACCTCACTAGGCGATTGGCCAAGGACTGATGTCCAAGGCTAGAGGTATCTCCTCTGCTGCAATATAATCCAAGCTACCCATACTCTCCGCCTTCCTGCTCAAAGCATTTGCTACCACATGTGCCTTGCCCGGGTGATAAAGAATGCTGATATCATAATCTTTCAACAACTCAAGCCATCTGTGTTGCCTCAAATTAAGATCCTTCTGCTTGAACAAGTGCTGCAAGCTACAGTGGTCTGTATAAAACTCACAGGACACTACATACAAGTAGTGCCTCCAAATCTTAAGAGCGTGAACAATCGCCGCCAACTCCAAATCGTGCACAGGGTAATTCTTCTCATGAACCTTCAGCTGGCGTGAAGCATAGTCAATAACTCTCCCCTCCTGCATCAATGCACACCCCAAGCCAACTCGTGAAGCGTCGCAATATACTGTGTACATCCCAGAACCGGAAGGCAATACTAGAACTGGTGTTGAGATCAATGTTGTCTTGAGCTTCTGAAAGCTCGCCTCACACTCATCAGACCATCGAAACGGGGCATTCTTCTGAGTCAATCTAGTCAATGGAGTTGCAATAGAAGAGAAACCCTCCACAAATCGGCGATAATAGCCTTCTAGGCCCAAAAAGCTCCTGATCTCTGTAGCTGAAGTAGGACGCGACCAACTCTGAACTGCCTCGATCTTCTGAGGATCGACCTTGATACCCTCTCCGGATACCACATGCCCCAAAAATGCCACGGAATCCAACCAAAACTCACACTTGGAGAAGTTAGCATATAGCTTCTGTTCTCGTAAGGTTTGGAACACAACTCTCAAATGTTGCTCGTGCTCCACCATGCTACGTGAGTAAATCAAAATGTCATCAATGAAGACAATGACAAAGGAATCAATATATGGCCTGAACTCCCTATTCATCAGGTCCACAAATGCTGTTGGGGCATTAGTCAAGCCAAAGGACATCACCAGGAACTCATAATGGCCATATCTCGTACAAAAAACAGTCTTCGGAACATCTTAAGCCCGAACCCTCAACTGATGATACCTCGATCGCAAATCAATCCTAGAAAACACACGAGCACCCTGCAACTGGTCAAACAAATCATCGATGCGCGGCAAGGGATACTTGTTCTTAATGGTAACCTTGTTCAACTGGCGGTAAAACATCCGCATAGACCCATCCTTCTTCTTCACAAATAAAACTGGAGCACCCCATGGGGATACACTCCGTCTGATGAACACCTTAGCTAAGAACTCCTCAAACTGCTCCTTCAACTCTTTCGGAGCCATACGGTACGGAGGAATAGATATACGCTGGGTGTCTGGAGCTAAATCAATGCAGAAATCAATATCACGGTCCGGAGGCATGCCCGGAAGATCCGAAGGAAATACATCCGCAAACTCTCGCACCACTGGCACTAAATCAATCGTCGGAGACTCGGCGGTGGTGTCCTGCACATACGCCAGATAGTCCAGACAACCCTTCTCGACCATATGTCGAGCCTTCATGAATGAAATAACAGGACTGGCTGCACTAACTGAAGAACCCCTCCGCTCCAGCCTATGCGACTCGGGCATGGCTAAAGTAACTGTCTTGGCATGGCAATCTAGCACGGCATGATAAGGATATAGCCAATACATGCCTAAAATAATCCTGAAATCAACCATGTTGAGCAATAAGAGATCCGCTCGAGTCTCGAACCCACAAAATGAAATCACACAGGACCGGCAAATCCGGTCTACAACCACAAAATCGCCCACAGGAGTGGACACATAAATAGGTGAACCCAAGGACTCATGGGAGACATCCAGAAAATGAGCAAATAAGACTGAAACATAGGAATAAGTTGATCCTGGATCAAATAACATTGATGTCTTTCTACCACATACTGAAATAATACCTGTGATTACGGCGTCTGAAGCCACTGCATCTGATTTGGCCGGAATGGCATAGAATATGGCTTGAGAACCGGAAGACTGGGCTCCACCAGGGTGAATAGGAGCTGTCTGACCTCCCCCTGACTAGCCTCCACCTCTAGGACGACCCATGCCGACCTGTCCTCCACCTCTAGGTGGTTGGACTGCTGGTACCGGACCCATCGGCTGATAGCCCTGCTGTACGGCCTTGCCCCGAGACTTGGGACACTGCCTCCTCATATGACCTGGCTCTCCACACTCATAACAACTCCTAGGTGGCATAGTCTGCTGCCCCGGAGAAGATCCCTGAAGGGCCGGAAGGCGATGAGAGCCCTCAGGCATAGCACTGAAATAAGAATTTGAGGATCTCAGATGACTGGGATAACCAGTGTGTGAACTCTGAATGGCTGGAGGACGGTAGGAATGCTCTGGCATGGTGCTGAAATGAGGCTTCGCTAGAACACCTCGGGGAGGTGGTGGAGGTGCTGAATATAAAGGCATGTTGGGCTGACCACTGCTATACTGACCCCTGCCCCTAGCTGGGGCGCCTCTGAAATCTCCTGAGAACCTATCCCTCTTGTCCTGCTGACCCTGATCCATGATCCTCGACCGATAACCCTCGATCCTGCGAGAAATCTCCACTACGAGCTGATAAGGGGTACCCATCTCCACCTCTCGAGACATGGTGGATCTAATACCTGGATGCAACCTTGCTATAAACCTCCGCACTCTCTCAGCATCGGCGGGTAATATCATAAGAGCATGGCGTGACAGCTCTGAAAATCGGGCCTCACAATCTGTCACGGACATCTACCCCTGCTCTAACCACTCAAAATGACCCCACAGCTCTTCCCTCTCAGAGGGTGGAATATATCTGTCCAAGAACATCTGTGTGAACTGCTCCCAAGTGACAGTAGGAGAATCTGCTGGCCTGCTGAGAATATAAGACTGCCACCGCCTGCGAGCTCTACCCTCTAACTGGAATGTGGTGAAATCCACTCCATGGGACGCTAGGATCCCCATGTTGTGCAGTCTATCCCTGCACCTATCAATGAAGTCCTGGGCATCCTCACCTCGCTCACCTCCGAAGACTGGAGGGCGCAGTCCATCTGTCTAACATCTTCTGTTGATTGCCATCCGCAGTTGGTCTGGGCTCCGGTGCTGCTACTACAGGCTGGGTACCACCCATGGGCAGTGTACCCGAGGTGTGACGTAATGTTGCTGTCGGTCCTGCGGCCTGGGAAGTAAGGGTCTGGGCTCCCCCTCCAGCCTGAGAAGTGGCAGGATCTGCTGGAAATAAACCAGCCTAGGACATAGTGTCCATAAATCTCATCATACGGCATGAGTACATAAATATATATGTACCCAGTGAGTATCCCGCCTAACCTCGAAGAGGTAGTGACGAGAGGTCAACATGACACTCACTAAGGTCCAACAGTATAATTTAACAGAATGTAATGGAAACACTAGGCATTTAAAGACAGTGAAGCAACAAGTATATATGTAAGATACTGAAATCTAGGAAGAATACTGTGGATAAATAAAACAATTACCACTTCACTTTTTCCCCAAATATCTTTCATATCAATATTCATGAAATTTATTAACAAATAAATCATACGCATGTAGGGTAAGGACAACCGGCCGAAGTCATAAGATAGTCATGCCTGTGCACTGCCGAGGATCGAACAGCCCGTACCAAAAGTGCACCTCTCCACACAGTATTCATATCTATGCACTGCCGAGGATCGAACGGCCCGTACAAAAAGTGCATCTCTCAACCTCCCTATGCACTGCCGAGGATCGAACGGCCCGTACCAAAAGTGCATCTCTCAACCCCTCTATGCACTGACGAGGATCGTACGGCCCGTACCAAAAGTCCAACTCTCAATCCGTCGTGGCGTATGGCCCGTTACCATAAGAGTGGGGGAAATCACACTCCGCTCGTGGAATGTAAATTGCGAAGCGGTTACATGCACATACATTATTCCTTTTTAAAAGAGAATACTTTTTCGTGAACAATTTCTTACAAGTTTTTCTCAAATATCATAACTTCGGGGACATAAGCAACATGTAACGTTAATTCATTATGCATATAGTTCATATCAAGTAAAATACAAGGCATGATGTGGGCCTAACTACCCGGAAATAAGAGTAATAGCCACTACGTACGGACTCTCGTAACTTTGTATGTACGTAGCCCCCACCAAATTATCACATATAGCATTTAAATCACCTAGGGGACAATTTCCCCCTTACGAGGTTAGAAAGGAGACTCACCTCGTGTCAAATCTACCCCTCGGAACAAGGATGCGCCCGAACTCCGAACTCTACACCCGAGGACTCGCAACTAGCCAAATATGGTACAATGATATCAATGCATGCTCAAAGTAGGGTAATTATCCTATTTATTCAATAATTCAACATTCTTGAAGAATTCCCAAAATCCAACCCCGGGACCGCACGTTCAATTTCCAAAAATTCTCAAAGGAACCGCTCACCCGAAGCCTAAGGATCGTTAATACGATTTCTACTTGAATTTGTAGCAATAAATGGGTAATTCACCAATTTCTCAAGAACCCTAAATTACTACCCAATTCTTGATTTTTCAATGATTTAGTAGAGGGTTTAACTAGTAATTCATGTTTGAAACTAGTGTTAGAGTGGAATTTACTTACCTCTTTAGTAGTTAGGTCGTGGAACCTCTTTCCCCAAGCTCCCAAGTCTCTAATGGTGGTGAAAATTGAAAGAAAGGGGTGAAATCCCGTGTTTTAAAGGAAACACACTGCCTGGCCTACAGGGGTTCCGCACCTGCGGCTCGAGAACCGCACCTCCGGTCTCGCGCCTGCGAGCTGGGGCTCGCACCTACGGAACTGGACGGGGCTCACACCTGCGGAACTGGATGAGAAGGGCTGGGTTCGCAACTGCGGAGGGATGGCCGCACCAGCGGTTTCGCTCCTGCGGGATTTTGTCCGCACCTGCGAGAAAGGGGACCTCACCTGGAGTCTGTGATACTTGGGACCGAAGGAGCGGTCCCGCACCTGCGACTGGGCAACCGCACCTGCGGTCACACCAGAACAGGTGCACCAGCAGCTATTTTAGCTGGTTTTTAGTCCCGTTGGGTGCTCGGGAGGCCCCTGGGCCACCCGAGCCCTCGTCCAAATATACCGACAAGTCCCAAATCATAATACTGACTCGCTCGAGCCTTCGGAACACCCAAAAGAACGCTAAAACTCAAAATCACACCTCAAAACTCCATGAACCAAACTTAGGAACTTTAAGTTTTCTAGACTTCGCTAACAACGTGCCGGACCGACCTATACTACTCGAAATGACACCAAATTTTGCAGGCAAGTCATAAATTACATAACGGAACTATTCCCGGTCTCAAAATTCCGTTCGCACCTTGATAACACAAAACACGTCCAAAACCACAATAGGATCTTAAGGAACTTCTTATTTCAATATTGGGCGCCGAAACGCTCCCGGGTCATCAGAAACCCATTCCGAGCATACGCCCAGGTCCAAAATCATCACACGAAGCTACCGGAACTGACGAAACTCGATTCCGAGGTCGTTTACCCAAAATGTTGACCGAAGTCAAACTTGACCTTAAAGGCCAACCTTAAGGAACCAATTGTTCCTATAGCACTCTAAACACCTCCGATTCCCGGACCACTAGTCCCCGCAAGTCATAAATCATAAAAAGCCGTTATGGGAAGTTTCATTTAGGGGAACAGGGTCCGATAATGCAAAATGACCAGTCAGGTCGTTACATTAACAATACTAATTAAAACAAGACCTAAACCCTAATCCTCAATAAAATACAATGTTCAAAGAATTGAAACAATAAACTATAATGTTGAAATAATTGAAACAAAAACTAGGAAAAGATTCAAGGTTATAATTCAAACCTACCTTTTTTTTAGGTGGAGAAGGAGAGGGGGGAGGGGGGGCAGTTGGTGGGCAGTGTCCGACGAGCAGTGGCAACGATGAGCAGAGGTCCGGCAAGCGAACCGCGGTCCGGCGACACAGTGGTCCGGCGAAGCAGTGGGTCAGGCGAGACGGGGAGGGAAAGAGAGGGTTGGGGAAGTTTTGGGGAGATAATATGAAAAATGGGGGAAACCCGTTTTTGGTCTCTGATTTAGGAAAAGCGACCAAATTCGGTCGCTATTTTGGTCTGTAATTAAGTTTCGACCGTTTGACAAAAAATAGCGACCAACGTTGGTCGTTATTTTTTAAAAAAAATTAAAATTATTTTTTTTCATTTTTGGTTTTTATATATTCTAAGCCATAAAAAAATTATTATTAGCTATAAATATTTATTTTATTTAACTAAAATTATTATAAATAATTATTAATGTCACGACCCAAAATCCCACCTTCAAGTCGTGATGGCGTCTAACATTGAACCCGCTAGACAAGCCAACGTTCCAATTATTACATTTATTTCTTTATTAGAGACAATTGAAATAATAGTGGTAAACTAGAACAATTATAATTGGAAATGCGGAAGATAAGAAATTCAACAACTTAAATAATAAATCTTACGAAATTTCCTTAAATACACCCCCAGAACTGGTGTCACAATTTCACGGACAGTCTAAGATTTACTAAAAACATGAGTCTGAACTAAACAAGTGTAGTTGTATTGAAATACAAGATAAGACAGAAGGAAAGAAATAGATGGTGACGCCAAGGCCTGCGGACGCCTGCAGGACTACTTCGGTGTCGCCGTGGACTGAAGGATACTCCCTCGCTCAATGTCCACTGGGTTCGGTTCCGTAATCTGCACAACATAAAGAAGAGTGTAGAATCAGTACAACCGACCCCATGTACTGAGTAAGTGCCGAGCCACGACAAAAAATGAATACCTGTGTAGTTCAATAATGTAATAAAGAAGTAATGACAAGAAATAACAGATAAGTACAAAAATGGAGCTAACATGTTGGGGGAAAAGGGGCAACAATTCACTGAAATGACAGAATACGATAACAACTGAAATGTATAAATAACAGCAGGAATTAACAACTATGAATAAGTAAATAAACAGAAACAGCACGGCATGTCCCCTCGTGCTATAACCTCACAAAAAAACACTCGGTAGGGAATGTCCCCTCGTGCATAACCTCACAATCACTCGGCACGAAATTTCCCCTCATGCAATAAATAAATAAACACTAGGCACGGAATGTCCCCTCATGCAATAAATAAATAAACACTCGGCACGGAATGTCCCCTCGTGCATAACCTAACAAACACTCGGCACGGAATGTCCCCTCGTGCATAATCAATATAAAAATAACATTTGTCATGAAATCAACAATAAGAAACCATAAATGCGCGGAATAATCAACAAGAATAATACCGTCCCGGCAAGGAACACAGCTATAACCAATCCTACACAAGTATATAATCCAACATAAAGTCCCCCAACTAATCAACTACTCAACATTACTCATAACCAAGAATTTCCATCAAATGAATAGCTAACAAATGGATACCAAACCCGTAAACACAGTAAAATCCAATAAATATCATAAAATTTCAAATATCTGACCTATGGTCATGCTCGACAACAACATATAGATACTCGTCACCTCACCTATACGTTGAACATGGAATAAACACGTGGCAATTAAGACTCAATACATATTCCTAAGGTTAGGCCAAACACTTACCTCGACTCCAAGAATCCAAATCAAGCCTCTAGCACTGCTTTTCCTTTCGAACCCGGCTCCGAAAAAATCGTATCTATACATAATCGGCTCAATAATATCAGTAAATGCAAAACAATTCAATCCCCAAGATTAATTATAGAATTCCCAACATTCTTCCAAAAAATTGACCCCGGACCCGCTTGGTCGAAACACGAGGTTCGGACAAAAACCCGATCACCCATTCACCTACGAGCCCGAATATACAATTTTTTTTCAAATCTGACCCCAAAACTAGGTCAAATCCCCAAATATTCAAAAAGCCCTAACTCTACCCAAAACCCCAATTTTGTACCTTTAATTCCATGTTTTTAGGCCTATAATCTAATAATATATATTGATGAAAATGGAAGAAAACAAATTAAAGATCACTTACCTAAGAGATTATGGTGAGGAAATGCTTCAAAAATCGCCTAAGAGCTTTGGAGAAGAAGGGGTTTATGAAAAAATGGTGGAATCCCGTGTAAGTGTTATGTTTTGGATCATTTAAATCACTAGGCAAAAATGACCTACGCGATCGCGACAGCTCTCCTGCAATCGCGTAGAGTACTGGACCTAGACAATTATGGTCACAAAGAAATAAGTGTGATCGCGGAGAGTACTGGACAATGACCCTCGCGATCGCGACCAAATGACCGCGTTCGTGTAAAGTGATATGCTACCCAGCCCCCAGATCCCTTCAACGCTATGTGATCGCGTGAGGTCTCTCGCGGTCGCGTAGAGCACTACCCCCAGGCTCCGCGATCACGTCCTAGGCCTTGCGTTCGCGTAGGGTAATTTCCCCAACCCCTAGCCATATGAACATTGTGATCGCGTGAATTACACCGCGATTGCGAAGGGTAAATCACAGGACACCAGAAACAACAGTAACAGCAGATTTTTCTAAGCCTAAATCACACTGACGCCTACTCGAAACTCACCCAAGCCCTCGGGGCTCAAAACCAAATATGCACACAACCTCAAAAACATCTTACGGACTTATTCGTGTAATTAAACCACCAAAATAACATCATAAACATCAAATTAAACCTCAAAACCAATGAAATTCCTTTAAGCTTCCAAAACTTCTAAATTTTCCATTTTCGATCCGAATCATGCCAAACTAAGTCTGTTTCTTACCAAATTTCACAGATAACACATAATAGACATATTGAACCTGTTCCGGGCTCTGGAACCATAATACGGGCCCGATATCACAGGTTTCACATCAAATCTCATTTTCAAAAACCTTTATATTTTTCAGAAAGTAATTTTCTTTAAAAATTCATTTCTCGGACTCGGGACCTCGGAATTTGATTCCGGACATACGCCTAAGTTCCATATTTTCCTACGGACCCTACGGTACCGTCAAATTCATAGATCCGGGTCCGTTTACCAAAAAAGTTGATCAAAGCCAACTTTATTCAAATTTTAACACAAAAATATCATTTTTATTAGTTTTTCACATAACGGCTTCCCGGCTATACGCCCGGGCTGCGCATGCAAATCGATGTGAGATATAAGGAGGTTTTCACATCCTCGAAACACAGATTTATCTAAAATTACACGGGATGACCTTTTGGGTCATCACAATCTCCACCTCTAAAACAATTGTTTGTCCTCGAACGGACATAGAATGGTACCTGAATTGGGGAAAAGATGGGGATATCGGCTCCGCATATCGGCACCTCTAAAACAATTGTTCATGTTCAGTGGAGAGGTAGCTGCCTCAACAGGCTGAGCTCTCCACTGAACATGAACCGAAGGATAACTCTTCGATCTCAACTGACGAACCTGCCGAGCTAAAATGGCTACCTGCTCCTCCTCGTAAGTCAAATCCTTGTCCAATTGGACACCGCTGAAGTCAACATGAGAGGGATCGGAAATATACCTCTGAAGCATAGATATATGAAACACATGATGCACGTCTGATAAACTAGGTGGAAAAGCAAGTCTTTAGGCCACCTCTCTACCTTATCCAGAACCTCAAAAGGACCTATGTACCTAGGGCTCAACTTGCCCTTCTTCCCGAACCTCATCACGCCTTTCATGGGCGACACCCGAAGAAATACCCGGTCTCCTATCATGAATTCCAAGTCACGAACTCTGCGATCCGCATAACTCTTCTGCCTGGACTGAGCTGTACGAAGTCTATCCTGAATGATCTTCACTTTATCCAAGGCATCCTGGACTAACTCTGAACCCAACAATATAGCCTCTCCCGGCTCGAACCACCCAACTGGCGACCAACACCGCTACCATACAAAGCCTCATAGGGAGCCATCTAAATGCTCGACTGATAGCTTTTGTTGTAGACAAACTCAGCTAAAGGCAAAAATCGGTCCTATGAACCTCCAAAGTCAATGAAACATGCCCGCAACATATCCTCCAAAATCTGAATAGTCCGCTCAGATTGTCCATCCGTCTGAGGATGAAATTTTGTGCTCAATCAACCCGTGTGACAACTCACGCTGAAATACTCTCCTAAAATAGGAGGTAAACTAAGTACCTCGGTCAGATATAATGGACACGGGCACACCATGCAATCGAACTATCACTCTCATGTAGATCTCTGCCAACTTCTCCGCCGAATATGAAACTGATACAGGAATGAAGTGTGTTGACTTGGTCATCCTGTCCACAATAACCCACACCGCATCAAACATCCTCTGAGTTTGTGGGAGCTCAACTACGAAATCCATGGTGATACGCTCCCACTTTCACTCGGGAAGCTCAATCTGCTACATCAAACCACCGGGTCTCTGGTGGTCGTACTTAACCTGCTGACAGTTCAAGCACCGAGCTACATATGCTACAATATCCTTCTTCATCCTCCGCCACCAATAATGCTACCGCAAATCCTGGTACATCTTTGCAGCGCCCGGATGAATGGAATACCGGGAACTATATGCCTCCTGCAATATCAACTCCCGGAATTCCATCAACATCAGGTACACAAATACGATCTTGCATCCTCAAAACTCACTCATCATCAACTGTGACATGCTTGGCACCTCCGTGCCGGACCGTATCTGTAAGAGCACATAAATGACGAGCATCATACTACCTGGCCCGGATACGATCATACAATGAAGAACGGGCCACAGTATGGGCCAAAACACTGCCAGTCTCAGAAACCTCCAATCTCATGAACCGGTGGCCAAAGCCTGAACATCCAAAGAAAGCGGTCGCTCTTCGACTGGTATATAAGCAAGACTACCCATACTGGATGACTTCCGGCTCAAAGCACCGGCCACCACATTGGCCTTCCCCGGATGATATAAGATGGTAATTTCATAGTCCTTCAACAGCTCTAACCATCTCATCTTCCTTATATTTAACTCATTCTGCTTGAACAAATACTGCAAACTCTTATGATCCGTGAACACCTTACATGGCATCCCATACAGATAATGCCACCATATCTTCAATGCATGAACAATAGCTGCTAACTCTAAATCATGAACTGGATAGTTCTTCTCATAAACCTTCAACTGACGAGAAGCATAGGCTATAAGCTTGCCATCCTGCATCAACACTGCACCAAGTCCAACCCATGAAGCATCACAATACATGGTATATGGTCCTGAACCTGTAGGCAAAAATAACATCGGTGACGTGGTCAAGGCTGTCTTGAGCTTCTGAAAGCTTGGCTCACACTCATCTGACCACCTGAACGGGGCACCCTTCTGGGTCAACTTTGTCATGGGGGCTGCTATAGACGAAAAGCCCTCCACAAAGCGACGATAATAGCCTGCTAAGCCCAAGAAACTCCGGAACTCTGTAGCTGAGGTGGGTCTAGGCCAATATCTGACTACTGAAATCTTCTTTGGATCTACCTGAATACCCTCTGATGATACCACATGGCCTAGAAATGCAACCGAACTCAACCAGAACTCACACTTGGAAAATTTGGCATGCAACTGACTGTTCTTCAGAGTCTGGAGGATGACTCGAAGGTGATGCTCATGCTCTTCCCGGCTACGGGAGTAAATCAAAATATCATCAATGAATATTATAACAAACGAATCCAAATAGGGCCTAAACACTCGGTTCATCAACTCCATAAAAGCAGCAAGGGCATTTGTCAGCCCAAAAGACATAACCAAGAACTCATAATGCCCATACCGAGTGCGAAAGGCTGTCTTAGGGACATCAGACACCCTAATCCTCAGATGATGGTAACCATATCTCAATTCAATCTTGGAAAACACTGTAGCACCCTGAAGGTGGTCAAATAAATCATCAATCCTTGGCAAAGGATACTTATTCTTGATATTAACCTTGTTCAATTGCCGGTAGTTAATACACATCCTCATCGAGCCATCTTTATTCTTGACAAATAACACTGGGGCACCCCCAAGGAGAAACATTAGGCCTGATAAAGCCTTTATCCAACAAATACTGCAATTGATCCTTCAACTCTGGCGGGGCCATACGATACGGCGGGTTAGAAATGGGCTGAGTGCCCGGAGCCAACTCAATACAAAAGTCAATATCCCTATCGGGTGGCATACCCAGCAGGTCAGTAGGGAATACCTCTGGGAACTCATGAACTACGGGCACAGACTCCATAGAAGAAACCTCGGCACTAGAATCATGAACATAGGCCAAATATGCCAAAAAACCCTTCTCGACCATGTGCCGAGCCTTTATATATGAAATAAATCTACCGGAAGAATGACTAGGAGTCCCTCTCCACTCCAATTGAGGTACTCCTGGCAAGGCCAAGGTCATTGTCTTGGCATGACAGTCCAGAATAGCATGATAGGGAGATAACCAATCCATCCCCAATATAACATCAAAGTCAACCATATCAAGAAGCAAAAGATCGACATAAGTCTCCAGACCACCAATAACCACTAAGCATGAACAGTAGACTCGATCTACCACAATAGAATCACCTACCGGTGTAAATACATATACAGAAGTACTTAGGGAATCACGGAGCATAATCAGATAAAGGGAAAAATATGATGACATATAGGATAAGGTGTAACCCGGATCAAATAAAATCGAAGTATCTCTGCTGCAAACTGAAACCGTACCTGTAATAACTGCATCAGAGGCCTCAGCCTCAGGTCTGGAAGGAATAGCATAGCATCGGGGCGGAGCCCCTCCAACCTGAACATCTCTAGGTCGACCTACTACGGCCTGACCTCTACCTCTCGTGGCATGTCCTCCACCCTTAACTGCATGGCCTCCACCTCGGGCACCTCGACCTCCACCTTTAGTTGGCTGAGGGGGTGGGGGTGCACCTGGTGCGGGAATCATAGCACGAGAACCCTGATACTGAGAACCACTAGAAGCTCGGGGGCAGAACCTGGCAATGTGCCCCACACCACCACAAGTGAAGCAAGACCTCGGCTGCTGCAAATGATGTCCCTGAAACTGTCCCTGACGACCAGAATAACCACTCTGGAAGCTCTGAAGCGGCGGTGCACTGATCGGAGCTGGTGATGCACTGCGAGATACTTGGAGCGCTGACTGGAATGGTCTAAGAGGATGATCTCTGCCAAAAGAATATCTTCCTCTAGATGAGGCACCACTGAGTCGGCCAGAATGACGAGGCCTCTTGTCAGACCCCTGACCGCTGCCCTGTGATAAGACCATCTTAATCCGTCTGGCCACATTGGCCGCCTCTTGAAATGAAATATCGGTACCTGTCTCTCTGGCCATCTGGAGTCTAATAGGCTGAGCTAGAACCTCAATAAACCTCCTCACCCTCTCGCGATCAGTGGGGAGTATCATGATAGCATGTCGGGCCAGAGTAATGAACCTGGTCTCATACTGTGTAACAGTCATAGATCCCTGCTGAAGGCGCTCAAACTGCCTCAGAAGATCCTCCCTCTGAGTAACTGGTAGAAACTTCTCCAAAAATAACTCGGAGAACTGAGCCCAAGACAACGGTGAAGATCCAACTGGCCTGGTCAAACAATAGTCCCTCCACCAAGTCTTGGTGGTACCAGAAAGACGGAATGTAGCAAAATTAACTTCATTGGACTCCACGATACACATGTTCCGAAGAACCTCATAGCAACTGTCCAAGTAATCCTGGGGATCCTCTGATGGTGCACCAGTAAATGTAGTAGGAAATAGCTTGGTGAACCGATCCAATCTCCACAAAGCGTTGGCAGAGATAGCTTCCCCCTCAACTGCCGGTGCCACAATCCCTGGCTGAGCTACTCTAGCTGTCTGAGGTGCTGGAGTCTGGAACTGAGGAGCTAGTTGCTCTGGTGTACTGGCAGCAGGAGTCTGGGTCCCTCCCCCAGCCTGAGAGACGGCTGGTGTAGTAGGAAGAAGACCGACATGAGCCACACCCTCCATAAGGCCCACTAAGCGGACCAGAGCGTCCTGAAGAACCGGGGTGGCAATGAACCCCTCTAGGACCTGAGCTGGTCCGACTGGAACTGTCTGAGCAGGAACCTCACCGGCAAAGTCTACCCGTGGGTCCTCTACTGGGGCTGCTGCTCTGGGCTGAGCCCTAGCTCTGCCTCTGCCTCAGCCCCTCGTAGGAGCTGCAACAGGAGGATCGAGCTGCTAATCGGTAGATGAGGAAGCACGCGTTCTCTCCATCTACGAGAGAATAGAATAGAAAATCAGTTAGCATTTAGGATTCAAACTGCACAACAGAGAAGAAGAAATATGAAGTTATTCCTAACTTTGCAACCTCTGGGGGATAAGTACAGACGTCTCCGTACCGATCCCTCAGACTCTACCAAGTTTGTCCATGAATTGTGAGACCTAGAAAACCTAGTGCTCTGATACCAACTTGTCACGACCCGAAATCCCACCTTCAGGAAGTGATAGCATCTAACGTTGAACCCGCTAGACAAGCCAACAGTCCGATTATTACATTTATTTCTTTATTAGAGACAATTGAAACAACAGTGGTATACTAGAACAGTTATAATTAGAAATGCGGAAGATAAGAAATTCAACTACTTAAATAATAAATCTTACAAAATTTTCTTAAATACACCCCCAGAACTGGTGTCACAATTTCACGGACAGTCTAAGATTTACTAAAAACATAAGTCTGAACTAAACAAGTGTAGCTGCCTAGAAATACAAGATAAGACAGAAGGAAGGAAATAGATGGTGACGCCAAGGCCTGTGAACGCCTGCAGGACTACCTCGGTGTCGCTGTGGACTGAAGGATACTCCCTCTCTCAATGTCCACAGGTTCCGGCTCCGTAATGTCCACAGTGTACCGACCCCATGTACTGAGTAAGTGCCGAGCCTAACCTCGGCGAAGTAGTGACGAGGCTAGGACACGACAAATAACGAATACATGTACAGTTCAATAATGTAATAAAGAAGTAATGACAAGAAATAATAGATAAGCACAAAAATGGAGCTAACATGCTGGGGAAAAAGGGGCAACAATTCACTGCAATGAAAGAATACGATAACAACTGAAATGTATAAAAACAGCAGGAATTAAAAACTCTGAACAAGTAAATTAACAGAAACGACACGGCATGTCCCCTCGTGCTATGACCTCACCAAAAAACACTCGGCACAGAATGTCCCCTCATGCATAACCTCACAATCACTCCGCACGGAATGTCCCCTCGTGGAATAAATAAATAAACACTCGGCACGGAATGTCCCCTCGTGCATAACCTCACAATCACTCCGCACGGAATGTCCCCTCGTGGAATAAATAAATAAACACTCGGCACGGAATGTCCCCTCGTGCATAACCTCACAATCACTCGGCACGGAATGTTACCCTCGTGCAATAAATAAATAAGAATTCAGCACGGAATGTTCCCTCGTGCAATAAATAAATAAACACTCGGCACGGAATGTCCCCTCGTGAATAACCTCACAAACACTCAGCACGGAATGTCCCCTCGTGCAAAATCAATATAAAAACAACAGTTTTCATGAAATCAACAATAAGAAACCTTAAATGCGCGGAATAATCAACAAGAATAATACCGTCCCAGCAAGGGACACCGCTATTACCAATCCTACACAAGTATATAATCCAACATAAAGTTCCCCAACCGATCAACTACACAACAATACTCATAACCAAGAATTTCCAATAAATGAATAACTAAAAAAATGGATACCAAACCCGTAAACACAGTAAAATCCAATAAATATCATAAATTTTCAAATATCTGACCCACGGTCATGCTCGACAACAACATATAGATACTCGTCACCTAACCTATATGTTGAACATGGAATAAACACGTAGCACTTAAGACTCAATACATATTCCCTCAAGCTAAGGTTAGGCCAAACACTTACCTCGACTCCAAGAATCCAAATAAAGCCTCTAGCACCGCTTTTCCTTTCGAACCCGACTCTGAAACAATCGTATTTATACATAATCGGCTCAATAATATCAATAAATGCTAAACAATTCAATCCCCAAGCTTAATTATAGCATTCCCGACGTTCTTCCCAAAAATCCAAAAATTGACCCTGGGTCCGCTTGGTCGAAACACGAGGTTCGGACCAAAACCCGATCACCCATACACCTACGAGCCCGAATATACAATTTATTTTGAAATCCGACCCCAAAACGAGGTCAAATCCCCAAATATTCAAAAATCCCTAACTCTACCCAAACCCCAGTTTTCTACCTTTAATTCCATGTTTTTAGGCCTATAATGTAATAGATATTGATGAAAATGGAAGAAAACAAGTTAAAGATCACTTACCTAAGAGGTTATGGTGAGGAAATGCTTCAAAAATCTCCTAAGAGCTTTGTAGAAGAAGGGGTTTATGAAAAATGGTGGAATCCGTGTAAGTGTTCTCTTTTGGATCATTTAAATCACTGGGAAAAAATGACCTACGCAATCGCGACAGCTCTCCTGCGATCGCGTAGAGTACTGGACCTAGACAATTGCGATCGCGAAGAAATGAGTGCGATCGTGGAGAGTAATGGAAAATGACCCTCGCGATCGCAACCAAACGACCGCGTTCGCGTAGAGTGATATGCTACCTAGCCCCCAGATCCCTTTATTGCTATGCGATCGCGTGAGGTCTCTCGCGGTCGCGTAGAGCACTACCTCCAGGCTCCGCGATCACGTTCTAGGCCCTGCGTTCGCGTAGGGTAATTTCTCCAACCCTCATCCATATGAACATCGCGATCGCGTGAATTACACCGCGATCCCGAAGGGTAAATCTCAGGACACCAGAAACAGCAGTAACAGCAGATTTTTCTAAGCCTAAATCACCCTGACGCCTACCCGAAACTCACCCGAGCCCTCGGGGCTCAAAACCAAATATGCACACAACCTCAAAAACATCCTACGAACTTATTTGTGTAATTAAACAACCAAAATAACATCATAAACATCAAATTAAACCTCAAACCCAATGAAATTCCTTTAAACTTCCAAAACTTCTAAATTTTCCATTTTGGATCCGAATCACGCCAAACTATGTCTGTTGCTTACCAAATTTCACAAATAACACATAATAGACATATTGAACCTGTTCCGGGATCCGGAACCATAATATGGGCCCGATATCACAGGTTTCACATCAAATCTCATTTTCAAAAACCTTTACTTTTTTCAGAAAATAATTTTCTTTAAAAATTCATTTCTCGGACTCGGGACCTTGGAATTCGATTCCGGAAATACGCCTAAGTCCCATATTTTTCTACGGACCCTCCGGTACCGTCAAATTCACGGATCCGGGTCCGTTTACCAAAAATGTTGATAAATGCCAACTTTATTCAAATTTCAACACAAAAATATTATTTTTATCAATTTTTCACATAACGGCTTCCCGGCTATACGCCCGGGCTATGCACATAAATCGAGGTGAGATATAAGGAGGTTTTCATGATACATTGGCATGTAGAGTACTGAGATATACTTGGTTTACTTATCATATCGGTCATATTCTGTTTCTTATCATATCGGTCATATTTTGTTTTCATTATCTATTTAAATTGTGAGCATGCCTAAATTATGTGTATTGTTTCCATTGCAATTATTGAGTTTTAGTCTGTCACTACCTCTAAGACCGTAGTTTGGGTTCGTTACTTCTGAGTTGGTGTACTCACGTTACCCCCTGCACCTTGTGTGCAGATCCAGGTACACCGGGACCCGTAGTGGTTGCTGAGCTGGAGTCAGAGTTCCTTTGGAGGCATCGAGGTAGCATCTGGCGACCGCAGCCTCTATTATCTCCTTCTCTATCTACATGTCTTATTTAGTTATTTCAGACAACTTTATGTCAATATTGTAATTTGGATATTCGATGTAGTAGCTCATGTCTCGGTGACACTAGTTTTGGGATTGGTTTTTATTTATGTTTTAATGATGATAAACTTTTAAATGGATTGGTAATGATACTTTTGCTGCTAAATTAATGATTTTTTTGAAAAACAACTTTAAACCAAAACAAAATGTGTGGCTTGCCTGATTCCACGACATTCTTCTGAGTCAATCTAGTCAATGGAACTGCAATAGAATAGAACCCCTCCACAAATCGGCGATAATAGCCTGCTAGGCCCAAAAAGCTCCTGATCTCTGTAGCTGAAGTAGGACGCGGCCAACTCTGAACTGCCTCAATCTTCTGAGGGTCAACCTTGATACCACATGCCCCAAGAATGCCATGGAATCCAACCAGAACTCGCACTTGGAGAACTTAGCATATAGCTTCTGTTCCCGCAAAGTCTGGAGCACAACTCTCAAATGCTGCTCGTGCTCCCCCAGGCTACATGAGTAAATCAAGATGTCATCAATAAAGACAATGACAAAGGAATCAATATACGGCATGAACACCCTATTCATCAAGTCCATGAATACGGTGGGGCATTAGTCAAGCGAAAGAACATCACCAAGAACTCATAGTGGTCATATCTCGTACGGAAAGCAGTCTTCGGAAAATCCGAGGCCCGAATATTCAACTGATGGTATCCGATCTCAAATCAATCTTAGAAAACACCAGAGCACCCTGCAACTAGTCAAACAAATCATCGATGCGCGGCAAAGGGTACTTGTTTTTAGTGGTGACCTTGTCAAACTGGTGGTAATCAATACACATCCGCATGGACCCATCCTTCTTCTTCACAAATGGAACTGGAGCACCCCACGATACACTCGGTCTGATGAACCCCTTAGCCAACAACTCGTCAAGCTGCTGCTTCAACTCCTTCAACTCTTTCGGAGCCATACGGTACGGAGGAATAGATATAGGTTAGGTGCCTGGAGCTAGATCAATGCATAAATCAATATAACGATCCGGAGGCATGCACGGAAGTTCTGAAGGAAATACATTAGCAAACTCTCGAACAACTGGCACTGAATCAATCGTCGGAGACTTGGCGGTGGTGTCCCGCACATAAGCAAGATAGGCCATACAACCCTTCTCAACCATATGTCGAGCCTTCATGAATGAAATAACTCAGCTGGCTGCACTAACTGATGAACCTCTCCACTCCAGCCTGGGCGACTCGGGCATGGCTAAAGTAATTGTCTTGGCATGGTAATCTAGAACGGCATGATAAGGAGATAGCCAATCCATGCCTAGAATAACCTCAAAATCAACCATGTCGAGCAATAAAAGGTCTGCTCTGGTCTCGAACCCACAGAAGGTGATCACACAAGACCGATAGATCCGATCTACCACCACAGAGTCTCCCACAACAGTGAACACATATATAGGAGAACCCAAGGACTCGCGAGGAGCATCTAGAAAAGGAGAAAATAATGCTGAAACATATGAATAGGTGGATCCTGGATCAAATAATACTGAAGCCTCTCTACCACATACTGAGATAATACCTGTGATCACGGCGTCTGAGGCCACTGCATCTGATCTGGCCGGAATGGCATAGAATCTAGATCGAGTACCAGAAGATTGAGCTCCACCAGAGTGAACAGGAGTTACCTGACCTCCGCCTGGCTGGCCTCCACCTCTAGGACGACCCCTGCCGACCTGTCCTCCACCTCTAGGTGGCGGACTGCTGGTGCTGGACCCATCGGCTGATAACCCTGTTGCACGGCCTTGCCCCGAAACCTGGCACAATGCCTCCTCATATGACCTGGCTCCCCACTCTCAAAAACCTCCAGGTACCATAGTCTGCTTCCCCGAAGAAGAACCCTGAATGGCCGGAAGGCGATGTGATCCCTCTGGCATAGCACTAAAGTAGGGGTTGGAGGATCTCGGATGACTGGGATAACCACCGGGTGAACTCTGAATGGCTGGAGGACGGTAGGAATGCTCTGGCATGGCGCTGAAATGAGGCCTCGCTGGATTACCTCGGGGAGGTGGTGGAGGTGCTGAATATGATGTCCTTCTAGGATGATTACTGCTAAACTGACCTCTGCCCCTAACTGGGGCACCTCTAAAATCTTCGGAGAATCTAGCCCTCTTGTCCTGCTGCCCCTGCTCCCTGCTCCCTTCTCCTCGATCGATACCCCTCTATCCTGCGAGAAATCTCTACCACGAGTTGATAAGGAGTACCCATCTCCACCTCTCGGGCCATGGTAGCCCTAATACCTGGATGCAACCCAGCCACAAATATCTGCACCCTCTCTACATCAGTAGGTAGTATCATAAGTGCATGGCGAGACAACTCTGAAAATCTAGCCTCATAATATGTCACTGACATATGTCCCTGCTCTAGCCGCGCAAACTGATACCGCAGATATTCCCACTCAGAGGGTGGGATATATCTATCCAGAAACATCTGCGTGAACTACTCCCAAGTGACAGGAGGAGAATCTTCTGGCCTGCTGAGAATATAGGATTGCCACCACCTACGAGCTCTGCCCTCCAACTAGAAGGTAGTGAAATTCACTCCATGGGACTCTAGTATCCTCATGTTCTGCAGTCTGTCCCTGCACCTGTCCACAAAATCCTGGGCATCCTCGCCTCGCTCACCCCCGAAGACTGGAGGGTGCAATCGAGTCCATCCATCCAATAACTTCTGTGGATTGCCGTTCGCAGCTGGTCTGGGCTCAGGTGCTGCTGCAACAGGCTGGACCCCACCCACGGTCAGTGTACCCGGGGTATGATGTAATGCTATTGTCTGGCCTGCAGCCTGGGCAGCAGGGATCTGGATTCCCCCTCGCGCCTGAAAAGTGGCAAGATCTGCTGGAAATAAACCAGATTGGTACATAGTGTCCATAAATCTCATCATACGGCCCATGACCTTCTGGAAGCTTGGCGTCGTCATGAAGTCTACTGGAGCAGGATCTACTGAGGGCACCTCGTCTTGCTCCTCTATGATAGGATCCTCTGGTGGTGGTGCAACCAGAATAGCTCTGGGACGCCCTCCTCCGCTACCTCAGGTCGGTGCCCTCCTCCGGCCTCGGACAATGGGAGTAACAGCTCCTCCCGGGTCTGGAACATCAGATGCACGCGTCCTCACCATCTGTGAGAGAATAAATGAGATTTAGTAAACCATCGACTACACGATAGAATAAGAATAAAAAAAGGTTTCCGAACACCCTATATCCTCTTGAAGATAAGTACAGATGTCTCCGTACTGATCCGCAAGACTCTACTGGGTTTGCCCATGACTCATGAGACTTATGTGAACCTAGTGCTCTGATACCATGTTGTCACGACCCAAAATCTTGACTCAGGTCGTGATGGCGCCCAACAGTGGGGTCGGGCAAGACAACACTCAATTTACTAAGGGTTCTTATTTGATTAAACATTTCAACATATACCAATTATTTTAAGATTAAAACATAAATCGAAAAGGGTAATTAGCCAGTTTTCATCAAAAGTGGTCATAAGGGGGCGTGAGCCAATATATATACAGACCCGTAATCCATAATTACTACCACGTGTGTGCCAGGAACTAGTGTCACAAGTCCTACGGGCATACTACTAGAATATACAAAAGATATAATATACAGTCCCACTGTCTAAAGGAAATAGATGGGAAATAAGCAAAAGAAACTCCATGGTGCTGTCGGAGATCGCCAGGAGAAGCAGCTCACCGTGAAGTCCGGTCCGTCTATAATCAAAATCAAGCTCCGGTCTGACAACGAGATGCACCAGCCTCAGAACCTGTACAATTAAGTACAGAAGCGTAGCATGAGTACATAAATATATATGTACCCAGTTAGTATCCCGTCTAATCTCGAAGAATTAGTGACGAGAGGTCGACTTGACACTCACTAAGGTCCAACAATATAATTTAACAGAATATGATGAAAACGGTAGGCATGTAAAGGTAGTGAAGCAGCAAATATATAAGGCATTGAAATCCAAGTAAATACTGGAAGTAAATAAACAATTACTACTTCATCTTCCCCCAAATATCTGTCAAATCAATATCCATGAATTCAGTAACAATTTATCATGCGCATACGGGATAAGGACAATCGGCCTGAGCCATAAAATAATCGTATATGTGCACTGCCGAGGGTCGAACGGCCCGAACCATAGGTGCACTTTGCCATAAAGTACTCATATCTATGGACTGCCGAGGGTCGAATGGCCCGAACCATAAGTGCATCTTTGCCATAAAGTAATCATATCTATGCACTGTCGAGGGTCGATCGGCCCGAACCATAAGTGCATCTTTCAATCCGCCATGGCATATGGCCCGCTCCCATGGGAGTGGGGGAAAATCACACACCGTTCGCGGTGGAATGTAAATTGTGAAGCGGTCACATACACACAATATTCTTTTTAAATTACTTTTCAGTGAACAATTCGTTAAAATTTCTCAAATTCCATGATCTCAGGGAAATAAGCCGCATGTAACATTAATTCATTAAGCATATAGTTCATTTCAAGGAAGACACAAGGCATGGTGTGGGCCTAACTACCCGGACAAAATAGTAATAGCCGCTACGTATGGACTCTCGTCACTTTGTACGTACGTAGCCTCCACAAGCATCACACATAGCATTTAAATCATCTATGGGGACAATTCCCTCTTACGAGGTTAGAAAGGAGAATCACCTCGCGTCGCACCTACTCCCCGGGTCAAGAATGCGCCCGAAACTCCGAACTCGTCACCCAAGGACTCGAAACTAATCAAAAGTTACGTAAATATATCAAATTATACTCAAATCATGGAATTATCCTACTATTTAGTCAAATTCATCATTCTTGAAGAAATCCCAAAATCCAACCTCGAGCCCGCATGCTCGGATTCAGATAATTCTCGAAGGAAACACTCACCCATAACCTAAGGATCGTTAATATATGATTTTTGTAGAAATTCATATCCAATTCACGGGTAATTCTCTAAATTCTCGAAAGCCCTAGGTTACTACCCAAATCCTTAATTTTCCACTAATTAGGTAGTTAAATTCAACTAGGAATTCATGCATTAACTAACTTTAGGATAGAATTCACTTACCTTTTAGTAGCTAGGTCGTGGGACTCTTTTCCAAGCTCTCAATATCGTCTATGGTGGAAGAAAATGGGATAATCCTGCATTTAAAGACCTTACTGCTTATAGGGGTTTCCGCACCTGCGACTCGACGACTGTACCTACGATCTCGCACCTGCGGAAAATGGGACAAGGGCCTGGGCTCACACCTGCGAGCAGGAGTCCGCACCTGTGGCACTGCACCTGCGGGAAAGGGCCCGCACCTGCAAGAACTGGGCAACCCACCTGGGGGTCGCACCTGCGAGAACTGGGACCGCAAGAGCTTTCTCGCACCTGCGACTGGGCAACCGCACCTGCGGTCACACCAGATCAGGTGCACCAGCAACTGCTTCAGCTGGTTTTTGGCCTCGTTTGGTGCCCGAGAGGCACCTGGGCCCACCCGAGCCCTCGTCCAAATATATCAACAAGTCCCAAATCATAATATGGATTCGCTCAAGCATTCAAAACACCCGCAACAATGCTAAAACTCAAAACCACACCTCAAAACCTCTATTAGGAACTTTAAGTTTCTTGAATTCGCTAACAATGCGCCGAACCGACCTATACTACTCGAAATGACACCAAATTTTGCAGGCAAGTCATAAATCACATAACGGAACTATTCCCAGTCTCAGAATTTCGTTCAGACCTCAATAACACAAAAACACCTCCCAAACCACAATATGAACTTAAGGAAACTCTTATTTCGATATTGGGCGCTGAAACGCTCCTGGGTCATCCAAAACCCATTCCAAACATACACCCAAGTACAAAATCATCATACGAAGCTATTGGAACCATCGAAACTCGATTTTGAGTTCGTTTACTAAAAATTTTGACGGAAGTCAAACTTGGCCAAAATGGCTAACCTTAAGGAACTATGTGTTCCAATATCGCTCTAAACACTTCCGAATCCCGGACCACCAGCCCCCGCAAGTCATAAATCACAATAATCCATTATAGAAAGTTTAATTTAGGGGAATGGGGTCCGATAACGCAAAACAACCGGTCGGGTCGTTACAATCAGCTTCGGATTTTTCTGACCAGGGAGAGGGTATCTTGCACTTCTTTTGAGGAGGTGGTTGACATTGCCAGAGAGATTGAGTTAGTTTGCCGCCAGGAGAGAGTCGAGAGGGAGGCCAAGAGGCCTCGATGTTCTGGTAGCTTTGGTGGTGTTCATTCAAGAGGCCAGTCTCAGCACAATAGAGGTCGTTCATTTAGACCTCCTCAGCCAGCCCGCCCAGCCTACAGTTGTGCGTCATCGGGGCATGGTCCCCTCAGCTCTCATCCGGGACGTTCCTTATTTAGTTCTCTTCCATCCCAGAGTTCATATCGGCCACCATTAGTTCAGGGTTCCTCGGTGCATGGTTCTTTTAGTGGTTATTCTGGTTCTAGAGGTTCCCTTCAGTCCCCACCGTCATTTGCTGAGAGGGGTTGATTAGGGTGTGGCAATCCATGTCATATCAAGAGGTTTTGTCCCTACCTTTCCGGTGGTTCATTCCAACAGAGGATCCAGCCTTCAGCTTCAGCACCAGTTACTTCACCACCCGCCCAGGCAGCTAGGGGTGGGGGCTAGTCAGCTAGAGGCCGCCCTAGAGGGGGAGGTCGATCAGGTGGAGGTCAAGATCAATTTTATGCACTTCCAGCCAGACCAGAAGCTATAGCCTTAGATGTAGTGATTACAAGTATTATTTTAGTAAGTCACCGAGATGCTTCGGTCTTATTTGATCCAGGTTCCACGTATTCTTATGTTTCATCATACTTTGCTCATTTTCTAGATATGCCTCGTGTGTCCTTAGTTATATATATCCACTTGTCAACCCCGGTGGGTGATACTATTATTGTGGACCGTGTGTACCGGTCATGTATGATATTTGTCGGGGGTCTGGAGACTCGAGTGTATCTGTTATTACTTAGAATGGTTGATTTTGACATGATATTGGACATGGATTGGCTATCCCTGTGTCACGTTGTTCTTGATTTCCACGCTAATACCGTGACCTTAGCGATGCCAGGATTCCCGAGAGTCGAGTAGAGAGGTTTCATTGAGTATGTGCCTAGTCGGGTGATTTCTTACCTGAAGGCCCAAAATATGGTAGAAAAAGGGTGTTTATCGTACTTGGCTTTTGTGAGGGATGTCAGTGTTGAGACTCCCACTATTGATTCTGTTCCTGTGGTCCGTGATTTTTCGGACATGTTCCCTGCTGACTTTCCAGGCATGCCACCTGACAGGGATATTGATTTTGGTAGTGATTTGATGCTGGGCACGCAACCTATTTTTATTCCACTGTATCGTGTGGCGCCGGCGGATTTGAAGGAATTGAAAGAGAAGCTTCAGGAACTCCTAGATAAGGGGTTCATTCAGCCTAGTGTGTCACATTGGGGTGCGCCGGTGTTGTTTGTAAAGAAGAAAGATGGATCCATGAGAATGTGTATTGACTACAGGCAGTTGAACAAGGTTACGGTCAAGAATAAGTATCCTTTGCCTCATATTGATGATTTGTTTGACCAAATTCAGGGAGCCAGAGTGTTCTCTAAGATTGATTTGAGATCCAGGTATCATCAGCTAAAGATTCGGGATTCTGATATTCCCAAGACAGCTTTCAGGACTCGTTATGGTCACTATGAGTTTATGGTGATGTCTTTTGAGCTGACCAATGTCCCAGCAGCGTTCATGCATTTGATGAACAACGTGTTTCAGCCGTACTTGGATTCTTTTGTTATTGTGTTCATTGATGACATCCTGGTATATTCTCGTAGCCAGGAGGAGCACGCTCAGCATTTGGGAGTTGTTTTGCAGAGATTGAGGGGGGGAGAAGCTTTATGCAAAGTTCTCCAAGTGTGAGTTTTGGCTTGGCTCAGTAGCTTTCTTGGGGCATGTGGTTTCCATTGAAGGTATTCAGGTTGATCCAAAGAAGATAGAGGCGGTGCAGAGTTGGCCCAGGCCGTCCTCAGCTACGGAGATTAGGAGATTCCTTGGTTTCACGAGATATTACTGTCGCTTTGTGGAGGGGTTTTCTTCTATTGCATTGACCTTGACCAGATTAACCCATAAGAGTGCTTTGTTCAGGTGGTCGGACGAGTGTGTGGAGAGCTTTTAGAATCTCAAGACTGCATTGACCTCAGCTCCAGTGTTAGTATTGCCATCAGTTTCAGGTTCTTATACTATATATTGTGATGCCTCGAGGATAGGCATCGGTTGTGTTTTGATGCAGGAGGGTAGGGTGATTGCCTACACCTCGCTCCAGTAGAATATTCATGAGAAGAATTACCCAGGGCATGATCTCGAGCTAGCAACCATTGTTCACGCCTTGAAGATTTGGCGCCATTATTTGTATGGAGTGCATTGTGAGGTTTTCACTGATCACTGTAGTCTGCAGCATCTATTTAAGAAGAAGGATCTGAATTTGCGTCAGCGGAGATGGTTGGAGCTTCTCAAGGAATATGATATCACTATTCTATACCATCAGAGGAAGGCCACTGTAGTGGCCGATGCCTTGAGTCGCAGAGCAGAGAGTTTGGGGAGTCTAGCATATCTTCCAGCAGTAGAGAGAACATTAGCACTTGATGTTCAGGACTTATCAGGCCAGTTGGTGAGATTAGATCTATCAGAGCCCAGTCGGGTATTAGCTCATGTAGCTTCCAAGTCTTCTCTTTATGACATGATCAGAGAGCGCCCGTATGATGACCCACACTTGCTCGTTCTTCAGGATAGGATCCGACGAGGTGATTCCAGGGATGTAATTATTGGCGATGATGGGGTTATGAGGATGTAGGGTTGGATTTGTGTACCCAATATGGATGGGCTTCGAGATTTGATTCTATCAGAGGCCCATAGCTCGCGGTATTCCATCCATCCGGGTGCCGCGAAGATGTATCAGTATCTGAGGCAACATTATTGGTGGAGGCGGATGAAGAAGGATATTATTGAGTATGTAGCTCGGTGTCTCAACTGTCAGCAGGTCAAGTATGAGCACCAGAGACCAGGTGGATTGCATCAGAGGTTGGATATTCCGGAGCGAAAGTGGGAGCGGATCACCATGGACTTTGTAGTTGGGCTCCCACGGACTTCGAGGAGGTTCGATGCTATATGGGTCATTGTGGATCGGTTGACCAAGTCTGCACACTTCATTCCTATTGGTACTACATATTCTTCAGAGCGGTTAGCTGAGATTTATATCAGGGAGATTGTCCGGTTTCATGGTGTTCCAGTTTCTATCATTTCTGACAGAGGTACTCAGTTCACATCCCAGTTTTGGAGGGCCATGTAGAGAGAGTTGGGTACTCAGGTCGAGTTGAGCACAACATTTCATCCTTAGACGGACGGGCAGTCATAGCGCACTATTCAGATTCTGGAGGACATGTTGCGTGCTTGTGTCATTGACTTTGAGAGTTCATGGGACTAGTTTCTTCCACTCGCGGAGTTTGCATATAATAATAGCTATCAGTCAAGTATCCAGATAGCTCTGTACGAGGCTTTATATGGTAGGAGGTGTAGATCTCTGGTTGATTGGTTCGAGCCTGGTGAGGCTAGGCTATTGGGAACAAACTTGGTACAGGATGCGTTGGATAAGGTGAAGTTGATTCAGGAGCAGCTTCGCACAACGCAGTCTAGGCAGAAGAGTTATACGGATCGGAAGGTCCGGGATGTGTCTTTCATGGTTGGGGAGAAGGTGCTACTGAAGGTGTCACCCATGAAGGGTGTTATGCAGTTCGGGAAGAGGGGCAAGTTGAGCCCCCGGTTCATTTGGCCTTTTCACGTGCTTCAGAGGGTTAGAGATGTGGCTTATAGACTTGCTTTTCCACCCAGCTTATCGAGTGCTCACCCGGTGTTTCATGTTTCCATGCTTCGGAAGTATGTTGGTGACCCTTCTTATGTCTTGGATTTCAGCTTAGCTCAGCTTGAGGGTTAGATGTCATATGAGGTAGAGCCAGTGGCTATTTTGGGTCAGAAGGTTAAGGTCTAAAGATATGGCTTCAGTAAAGGTGCAATGGAGAGGGCAGCCGGTGGAGGAGGCCACCTGGGAGACTGAGTGGAAGATACGGAGCAGATATCCTCACTTATTTGAGACTCCAGGTATGTTTCTAGACCCATTCGAGGGCGAACGTTTGTTTAAGAGGGGGAGAATGTAACGACCCGACCGGTCGTTCCGTGAGATTTGCCATGTTTTCCCTGTTTATGCTTTGTCATGTGTTGCTTAGCCTATTTATGATGTGTCGGGTCGGATGGTTCAAGTTCAGAGTGGTCGTGGTGAGAAAAGAGACACTTAGTCTCTTAAGTTGTCCTTATGGTTAGAAAAAGTAAATCGGAAGTTGACTATTAGGTAAACGACCTCAAAATGTGGATTTTGTAGCCCGGATAGCTTCGTTAGGTGATTTGGCACTTAGGAGTGTGTTCGGAATGTGGTTTAGATGTCCGGAGTAGAATTAGGCTTGAATTGGCGAAATTGAGTTTTTGGCAATTTCCGGTCGGCAGTGGAAAATTGGCTATCGGGGTCGGAATGGAATTTCGGAAGTTGGAGCATGTCCATAATGTCATTTGGGATGTGTGTGCAAAATTTCAGGTCATTCGGATTAGGTTTGGTCAGATTCGGCATCGTTGGCGAATTTCGAAAGTTTAGAAATCCTTAGGCTTGAATGTCGAGTAAATTGGGTGATTTGATGTTATTTTGGGTGTTCTGAGGGTTCGACTAAGTTCGGGTGATCATTTATGACTTGTTGGTACTTTGGGTTGAGGTCCTAAGGGGCTCGGGATGATTTCGGATGTCCATTGGGGAGTTTGAAAGTTGGAAATTCTGCTGGTGTGTTGTTGTTCTGGTGTTCCGCACCTGCGGAAGGGTGGTCGCAGGTGCGCTTTGGTCATCGCAGGTGCGGAGGTTGGCTGGTTAGGGTTGCATCGCAGGTGCGGAAGGTGAGTCGCACCTGCGAGCCCGCAAGTGCGGTGGATGAGTCGCAGGTACGAGTTTGGACCCCCTTAAGTGATTTTGCGCAGGTGCGCACCTGGGACCGCAAGTGCGGGTCCACATGTGCGATAAAATAATCGCAGGTGCGGTCATCGCTGGGCAGAAAGTATAAAATGTTGACTTCGTGAATTTTCTTATATTTCACCATTTATGAAGACGGGTTTGGAGCTTTTTGAGGGATTTTGAAGAGGGATTCAAGGGAAAGACATTGAGGTAACGTTGTTTAACCTAATACTCGATTCTATGTTGGTATTTGACTGATTAATCATGAAATTAGTGGGATTTAATGGTGTAATTTGAGGCATTAGGGCTTGAAGTTCTAGACTTTGAATTGAGGATTTGAGGGGCCATTTGCTGTCGGATTTTGGTGTAGTTGGTATGTATGAACTCGTGAGAGTGTAAGTATTCAAATTTTATATTTTTTATCGAATTCTGAGACGTGGGCCTGAGGGTCGGGTTTGGCCAATTTCGGGATTTTTGGTTGAATTTGATAATTTTCGAGTGGGCTTCGTTCCTTGGTATATATTAACCATATAAATCTGATTTTTGGTAGATTTGGAGAAATCGGAGGCCGAGTCTAGAGACAAAGGCATTGAGGGCTAGGATTTTAGCTGGTTTTGAGGTAAGTAACATTTCCAAACTTGGTTTTGAGGGTTCGAAACTCCGAACTATATGCTACATGATTATAATTAGGGTGACTCACATGCCAAGTGACGGGCGTGCGGGCGTACACCGAGTGATTTGTGGCCTGGCTCATCCCAGGGCATTGTCTAGTAGCTATTTCAGATTGACATCCACACTTTATTGATGTGGTTAATGTGAACATGCTAGAAATCATGCTAAGTCAAATGCTATGGCTTCACGCCGAAAATGCTGAGACCCGAGTGGTCGTATATTGTTGTCTCCTTATGTGTTTATTTGATTTTGTATACTCAGTCCTATCATAGCATATCATTTCATGCCTCAGTCTCGGTAATTATTGATTTTATATATTTATCATTGTTTTGGGCTAGTTCATGCATTGGCGAGCCCATGTGAGCGAGACTGGAGAGTAATGACTGACTGAGGCCGAGAGCCTGTTATTGAGACAGTTATGCGATCAGACTGCACACCGCAGCGATACTCTGATCATGCCTTCGTTGGCTTAATATAGCACTTGGGCCAATAGGAGCCCCTCCGGAGTCCTTACACCCCCAGTGAGCGCATCGATATTGAGGGATGGATCTTCCCTGGACATGGATCTTGTCTGAAGTTGATGATATGTGAGGGATGGATCATCCCTGGACATGGATCTCTTCCGAGTGTTGTATTCCGGAGATGGATCTTCTCCGTGGGTGATGGATTGGCCTTTTCCCTCAGTACTGAGCGACTACGGTCACCGGTGTTTATGCATATTCCAGGATGGATTTTCCCTGGGCCTGAGAGCCATATATAGTACTGAGTGGACTCCGGTGTGAGAGCCGTGAGCACTATGTGCATTTCCACTCTATTGATACATTGGCATGTAGAGTACTGAGATATACTTGGATTACTTATCATATCGGTCATTTTCTGTTTTCATTATCTATTGAAATTGTGAGCATGCCTAAATTCTGTGTACTGTTTCCATTGCAATTATTGAGATTTAGTTTGTCACTACCTCTCAACCCGTTGTTTGGGTTCGTTACCTATGAGTTGGTGTACTCACGTTATCCCCTGCACCTTGTGTGCAGATCCAGGTACAGCGGGACCCGGTAGTGGTTGTTGAGCTGCAGTCAGAGTTCCTTTGAAGGCATCGAGGTAGCAGCTGGCGATCGCAGCCTTGATTATCTCCTTCTCTATCAACCTGTCTTATTTAGTTATTTTAGACAACTTTATGTCGGCATTGTATTTTGGATATTCGATGTAGTAGCTCATGACTCGGTGACACTAGTTCTGGGATAGGTTTTTATTTATGTTTTAATGATGATAAACTTTTAAATGGATTGGTAATGATACTTTTGCTGCTAAATTAATGATTTTTTTGAAAAACAACTTTAAACCAAAACAAAATGTGTGACTTGCCTGATTCCACGACATGCGCCATCACAGTCGGGTGTTTTGGGGTCGTGAAAAGTCAGTACTACTAATGATCCTACAAATATAAAGATCTAAAAGTGAAATGGCATACTAATCTTTTACTCTTTGAAAATAAAATTTATAGTGAATAAAACTATAATTAAAATTAAATATTCAAAACAAGAGATGAACTAATATTAAGATCTGAATCAACATATAATAAATTATTTTTTATGTTAAAACCAAATAATTAAATCTTTTTATTAATTATTTAGCAAGATAATCCAATTTAATTATTTTTTAAAGTAAAAATTTTATTCAAGTTAAAAAAATCTTAGGATACATAAATTTATTCAATAGAAAGGACGTTAGAACACAACGTAAAAATATTAGTATATTATTAAGAATCAAAATATTATACAAGTGTCTGAGAAAACATAATCAAATCTGAATCCTAATCAAGAACAAGCTTTCAAGACTATATTATAAAGAGTCGACTCTGGTATAATGAGATTATACTTTGTAGATGCCTCCGGCAAAATCGAAATAATATTTCTATGTCATACATTACTTGAATATATCATATCAAGAGGCATGACATTGTTAGCAATAATAACAAGTAGTGTACCAGCAATAATTTTACTGTGAGGCCACACACTTTAGATTTGATATATCTCTTCAAACAACTTAAATAACCAACACAAATATATCAAAGCAGAACAATGGTGCTAAATTTATAAGAAAAGCAAAATTGATAATATGAGATGAAGCACTTTTAGCAAAGTGTCAAACAATCAAAATAATTGCCCTTATTTCTTATTAATGAACCGTTTGGTGGAAAATTAATAGTTTGACAGGTGATTTCTGTCAAGTGCTATCAGTAGTTTCAAAATTGACAAAAGCGGAGACTGTAAAAGCTAGCTTGCCAAAGTTATACTTCTGGACTCAAATGAAAAATATTCAACTGACAAAAAAAATAAAGTTTAGAACAGATCCAATATTCAATGTCTTCTTGCTTCGTGCCGGAAACAAATAAAAGATGATTTGCTTTTTCCTGAACACTTTGTAACGACCCGGTCGGTTGTTTTGAGAGTTATATCCCCGATCCCCTAATAACTACTTTCCCCATGTTTGTTTCTGCTATTGGGACTTGCCGGAGTGATTAGTTATGGAATTCGAAGAGTTTTGGGACACATAGTCCCTAATTATGAGTTTAAGCCTTTAAAAACAAACCGTAGTCGAAACTATGTGAAGACGGATCCGGAATGGAATTTTGTCGATTTTGTTAGCTCAGTTGAGAGATTTTGGGGTTAGGAGCACGTTTGGAATGTGTTTTCGAGGTCTATAGTAGATTTAGGCTTGAATTAGCGAAAGTTAGATTTTCGGTGATTTTGGCCGATAGGTGAAATTTGATATCGGACTCGGAATGGAATTCTGGAAGTGGTTGTAGGTTCATAGTGTCATTTGTGACCTGTGTGTCAAATTTGAGGTCATTCGGACTAGGTTTGACGTGTTTCGGCATCGTTTGTAGATTTTGAAAAAATGCTAAGTCCTTAGGCTTGAATCCGTCTTTAATTCATGTTTCTGGTGTTGTTCGAGGTGGTTAGAAGGCTCGAATAAGTTCGTATGGTGTTATGGGATTGGTTGGTTGGTAGGTTTGGTTGAGGTCCTGGGGGCCTCGGGTGTGTTTCGGATGCTCAACAGGTCATTTCTTGGACTTGAGGAGTTGGGTGGTTTGTTGGTGTTCTGCAGCTGGTGCGTTCTTCATCGTGATTGCGGGAGGAGCTTTGCGATCGCATAGAGTAAATGGGAGGCCATCTTGGTTTATGCTTCGTGATCGAAGAGAAAGGGACGCGATCGCGTAGGTCAGACAGGTTATGAATAATGAACGTGTGGGCCAGGCCGCGTTCGCGTAGATGAATAAGGCGGAAGAAGGGGAACTGGGTTTTAACCCATCGCGATCGCGAGGGACCAATCGCAGTCGCGTAAGTCGGTGGGGCTAATGCTTCGCGATCGCGTGGGATGTGTCGTGATCGCGTAGAGTAAAATTTATGAGGCGCGAGGTTGTTCTTCACGATCGCGATTAAGGAAATCACTGGACAGAATTTAAAGTTGAACAAACGAGGAATCATTTTTCACAATTTGGACTTGAGAGCTCGGGATTAGGTGATTGTTGGAGGGTTTTTCACGTGGGTGTTTGGGGTAAGTGATTCTTACTTAGTTTTGATTAATTCCCGCTAATCTATGCTTAATTTTATCATCTAATTTCGGGTTTGGAGTGAAAATTTGGGAAAATTTGAGAAAAGTTCCTAGGCCGAGTATTTGGGTTTTGACCGAGGATTGGGTATAGGTTTTGAATAAATTTAGTATCGTTGGACTCGTGAGTGAATGGGTGTTTGAAATTTGTAAATTTCACCCGATTTCGAGGTGTGGGCCCGGGGGACTTTTTGGGCCGATTTTCCTAATTTTGCGTTTTAGCTTCGAATTGATTAGTTGAACTAGTTGCTTATAGTTATTTTTGCATTATGCAATTTATTTGAATAGATTCGGGTCATTCGGAGTTGAGTACTCTTGGAAAGAATGTGGTTTCAAGTTGATTTGAGCGGTTGAAGTAAGTGGCTTGCCTAACCTTATGTTGGAGACTCCCCTTAGGATATTTGATACTATTTGTTATAAAAATCCCATTTTTCCTTTCCTAAAACATAAATTGTTTTCCTTCTATGAAATTTCACTGATATGTTAAATTGTTTAGCTTAGATTAGAAAAGCATGCTTATGTGTTTAATTGCCTATTTGATCTTCTGTGTGCCATGCTTAGTTAAGTCCTTATTCTCCTTATATGTGATTGGTATAAACTGTGTAAATTCGATGTTATACTTGTCATTCGTCCTGCGTGGCATATTTAAATTGGGACTACAAACGTATTCTGGGAGATCCCCATGTACTCCATATTTACTTTGGGACTACTGACGTATTCTGGGAGACCCCCATGTACTGCATATTTATTTTTTGACTACGGACCTATTCCGGGAGACTCCCCTGTACTGCATAATCATCTGGAACTACGGGACGGTACCCCGGGAGATTCCACCTTGTGTTTACCTTTTTTTGACCTGAGGGCTCCCTTGACTGTTAAGTTTTCGAGCATTTTCTTTAATTGTTACTGTAGAATCTACTTATCTCTTGTACTGTTTTAAATTGATTATATTTACTCCAGTAGGGCCTTAACCTTACCTCGTCACTACTTGACCAGGGTTAGGCTTAACACTTATTGGGTACCAATGTGGTGTACTCATGCCCTTTCCTGACATGTTTTCGTGTGCATATCCAGGTACGAGCTATCAGCCTCGAGGATAGTATTTGCTGCTGATTCTAGGAGACTACAAGGTATTTATGCTGCGTCCGCAGAATCCTCTGAGTCCTCTTCTACTCCATCGTCTAGAGTTTTGTTTCTTATGTGCTTCCAGACTTGTTAGAGCTACAGTAGTTATTAGAAGCTTGTGACTTTGTGACATTCCGGGTCTTTGGGAGTATATTTTTTGTATATATGGAGTGGCACCAATTTGTTATTTAGATTATGTCCTCATTTCCTTTATTAATTGTGTTTTTCTTAAATGTATTTACCTAATTGTTGGCTTACCTAGTCTTAGAGACTAGGTGCCGTCATGATACCTTTCGGAGGGTAAATTGGGCCTTGACAAGTTGGTATTAGAGCACTAGGTTCATAGGATTCGCGAGTCACAAGTTGGTTTATTAGAGTCTCGCGGATCGGTGCGGAGACGTCTGTGCTTATCTTCGGGAGGCTATGTAACTGTTCAGAACAATCATAATCCTTTGATTTCTTTATCGTGCGAGTTATTGACATCAAAATTCTAAAAATTATATTATATTCTTTCCCACAGATGGTGAGGACCCGTACTGGGAGGACTGACGATCAGGCACCCGAGCCCCCTGCCAGAGCCGCCAAAGGCCGGGGGGTAGAGGACGACCACGCGGTGCAGCCCGAGCACCTACGAGAGCTGCGGTAGAGGAGCCCTGAGCAGCTCCAGCTGGAGGGCCGGCACCGAAGATCCCTATTGCTGCTCCAGCCCTCCAGGAGACTTTGGCTCATTTCATGAGCATGTTCAGCACTCTAGCTCAGGCTGGACTACTTCTGATAGCTCCCGTTACATTTTAGGCTGGGGAGGAGCACAGACTCCCGCAGCCTGCACTCCTAAGCAGAGAGGACAGGTTTATCAGGCCCCAGAGTATATTCCTATGCCCCCGGTGGCTCCAATTCAGCATGAGACCAAGGTAGCTGCTTTTGAGAAAGAGCAGCTCAGACTTGAGAGGTACAAGAAGTACCACCCACCTAATTTCAGCGGACTAGCTTCAGATGATGCTCTGGGTTTTCTTGAGGAGTTTCATCGTATTCTCCGCACTATGGGCATTGTGGATACGAGTGGGGTTTCTTTCATCGCTTTCAAGCTGAGGGGAGCGGCATATCAGTGGTGGCGTGCCTATGAGCTGAGTAGTCCGGACGAGGCAGCCTCACTCACTTGGACTCAATTTTCAGAGATATTTCTGTGAGAGTATGTCTCTCAGAGCCTTAGGGATGCTTGGCGCATAGAGTTTGAGTAGTTTCACCAGGGTGTTATGACTGTGTCGGAGTATGTGGTTCGTTTCAGTGAGTTAGCTCGTCATGCACCAGCTTTGGTTGCCACAGTCAGAGAGAGGGTTCCTCGCTTCATTGAGGGACTCCACCCCAGTATTCGGACCAGTATGGCTAGGAAGTTAGAGATGGATATCACTTATCAGCAGGTAGTGAGTATCGCCAGAAGGGTAGAGGGCATGTTTCCCGGGACAGAGAGGAGAGATAGGCCAAGAGGTCTCGAGATACTGGTCATTATTCAGGAGCTCGTGCACCAGGTACACGCTATGGTTTGGGTTTCATGAGTCTCCATGTTCATTCAGCTCTTCCAGCAGCCAGTAGTATTCCAGCTCACATAGACCTTAGGAGCCCTATTATGCACCACCAGTATCCAGTATGTATCCAGTTCGAGGTGCTATTACCGGCCAGTCCAGCAGGCCAGATCCAAGTCATTCTCAACCACCGTGTCCTCCGAGGGTTTGTTTTAAGTATGATGACACTTGTCACCTGGTTAGAGATTTCCCCAGAGCTAGGAGGGGTGCATTTTCACAGACTTATCAGTCCCCACGTGCTCCACCGGGTCCTCCGGATATTCTTCCAGCCCTAGTTGCCACTCCACTTCCTCAGGCAGCTCGAGGTGGAGGTCGGGAAGGTCGAGGTCACCCTAGAGGGGTAGGCCAGGTCAGGTATAATGCCCTTCCAGCCCGTTCTGAGGCCGTTGCTTCAGATTCGGTCATCACAGGTATTGTCCTTGTCTGTCAAAGGGATGCATCACTATTATTTGACCCAGGCTCTACGTATTCATATGTGTCCTCTTATTTTACCCCGCATTTGGGGATATCTCGGGATTCTCTGAGTTCACCTGTTTATGTATCTTCTCCTGTGGGAGATTCTCTAGTTGTGGACCGCATATATCGGTCGTGTTTGATTACTCTTAGTGATTTTGAAACCAGGGTTGATTTGTTATTACTCAGTATGGTAGATTTCGATGTTATCTTGAGCATAGATTGGTTGTCGCCCCATTATGCTATTCTTGATTGTCATGCTAAGACTATGATGCTGGCTATGCCAGGCTTGTCGAGATTAGACTGGAGAGGTACCTTAGAGAATACTCATCGCAGGGTCATTTCATTTCTTAAGGCTCATCGGATGGTTGAGAAGGGGTGTGATGTGTATTTTGCCTATGTGAGAAATGTTAGTGTTGATACCCCTTCAGTTGAGTCAGTCCCAGTAGTGAGGGACTTCTGTGATGTATTTCCAGGTTATCTTTCGGGTATGCCGCCCGATAGAGAAATTGATTTCGGTATCAATTTGTTGTCGGGCACTCAGCCTCTTTCTATTCCTCCTTACAGTATGGCTCCTCCTGAGTTGAAGGAGTTAAAGGAGCAGTTGCAGGAGTTGCTTCATAAGGGTTTCATCAGGCTCAGTGTATCACCTTGGGGGTGCTCCAATATTATTTGTAAAGAAAAAGTATGGTTCTATGCGTATGTGTATTGATTATCGGCAGTTGAACAAGGTTACAGTGAAGAACATGTATCCTTTGCCTAGCATCGATGATTTATTTTACCAGTTACAGGGTGCCAGGGTGTTTTCCAAGATTGACTTGAGTTTTGGCTATCATCAGTTGAAGATTCGAGAGCCGAACATCCCGTAGACTGCTTTCAGGACCAGATATGGTCACTATGAGTTTCTTGTCATGTCATTTGGGTTGACCAATTCCCCAACAGCCTTTATGCATTTGATGCACAGTGTGGTCTAACCTTATCTTGATTCCTTCATCATTGTGTTTATTGACGACATCCTGGTATATTCCCGGTCTCGGGAGGATCACGAGCAGCACCTGAAGACCGTGCTTCAGACTTTAAGGGAGAAAAGATTGTATGCAAAATTCTCTAAGTGTGAACTCTGGCTTGATTCAGTGGCATTCTTGGTCCATATAGTGTCTTTTGATGGGATCAATGTAGATCGGAAGAAGTGGAGGCGGTACAGAGTTGGACTAGATCGTCGTCAGCTACGGAGATCCGCAGTTTCTTGGGTTGGCGGGGTACTACCATCGCTTTGTAGAGGGATTTTCATCTATTGCAGCACCTATGACCAGACTGATCCAAAAGGGTGCTCCGTTCAGGTGGACCGAGGAGTGTGAGGAGATCTTTCAGAAGCTCAAGACAGCTTTGACTACATCCCCAATATTAGTGTTGCCTACAGGTTCGGGGTCCTACACTATCTATTGTGATGCCTCTAGGATTGGCCTTGGAACGGTATTGATGCAGGACGATAGGGTGATTGCCTACGCGTCCAGAAAATTGAAGGTGCATGAGAAGAATTATCTGGTTCATGATCTCGAGTTAGCAGCTATTGTTCACGCCCTGAAGATCTGGCGTCATTATTTGTACAGTGTTCCCTGTGAGATTTACACTGACCACCGGAGTTTGCAGCACTTATTCAGGCAGAAGGACCTTAATCTACATCAGTAGAGGTAGTTGGAGCTACTTAAAGACTATGATATCACTATATTACACCACCTAGGGAAGGCCAATGTAGTGGTCGACGCCTTCAATCGCCGGGCAGAGAGTTTTGGGAGTTTGGCATATCTTCCAGCAGTTGAGAGGACTTTAGCCTTGGATATTCAGTCTTTAGCCAGTCAGTTCGTGAGGTTGGATGTTTCAGAGCCTAGCCGGGTATTAGCTTGCGTGGTTGCTCGGTTTTTTCTTTATGATCGCATCAGGGAGTGTCAGTATGATGACCCCCACCTTCTGGTCCTTCAGGACATGGTCCGGCGAGGTGATGCCAGGGATGTGACTATAGGTAATGATGGCGTGATGAGGGTGCAGAGCGGGATCTATGTGCCCAATGTAGATGGGCTTCGGGAGATGATTCTTGAGGAGGCTCATAGCTCGCGGTACTCCATTCATCGGGTGTCGCGAAGTTGTACCAGGATTTGAGACAACACTATTGGTGGAGAAGGATGAAGAAGGATATAGTGGGGTTTGTGGCCAAGTGTCTCAATTGTCAGCATGTCAAATATGAGCACCATAGGCCGGGTGGATTACTTCAGAGGTTAGAGATCTCCGAGTGCAAGTGGGAGCGGATCACCATGGACTTTGTAGTTGGACTTCCACGGACTTTGAGATAGTTCGATGCTATTTGGGTGATCATGGATCGGCTGACCAAGTCAGCTCATTTTATCCCAGTATTGACCACTTATTCATCTGAGAGCTTGGCCGAGATTTACATCAAGGAGATCGTTCACCTTCACGATATTCCAGTATCTATCATTTCAGACAGAGGTACACAATTCACATCACGATTATGGAGAGTCGTACAGCAGGAGTTGGGTACTAGGGTGGAGCTTAGCACATCCTTTCACCCTCAGACGAACAGGCAGTCCGAGGGCACGATTCAGATTCTTGAGGATATGCTCCGTGCCTGTGTGATGGAGTTCGGAGGGTCATGGGACCAGTTCTTGCCACTCGCAAAGTTTTCCTACAACAACAGTTACCAGTCCAACATTCAGATGGCACCGTATGATGCTTTGTATAGTAGGCGGTGCCGGTCTCTAGTGGGTTGGTTTGAGCCGGGCGAAGCCCGATTGTTGGGTGCAGATTTGGTCCAGGATGCCCTGGACAAGGTGAAGGTGATTCGCGATAGACTTCACACAGCCCAGTCCAGGCAGAAGAGTTATGCGGACCAAAAGGTTCGTGATTTGGCATTTATGACTGGTGATCGGGTTTTGCTTCAAGTATCGCCTATGAAGGGCGTCATGAGGTTTGGGAAGAAGGGTAAGTTGAGTCCGAGGTTCACTGGACATTTTGACATATTTCGGCGCGTTGGGGAGGTTTCTTATGAGCTTGCCTTACCTCCCAGCCTAGCAGGAGTTCATCCGGTATTCCACGTGTCTATGATCCAGAAGTATCACGGTGGTCCGACTCATGTATTGGATTTCAGGTCTGTCCAGTTGGACAAGGATCTATCTTATGTTGAGGAGCCAGTAGCCATTTTGGATAGGCAGGTCAAAAAACTCATGTCAAAGAATATTACATCAGTAAAGGTCCAGTGGAGAGGTCATCCGGTCGAGGAGGCGACTTGGGAGACTGAGCAGGATATGCACAGCCCAGTACCCTCATCTTTTCACAGCTTCAGGTATGTCTTTATACTCGTTCGAGGACGAACGATTATTTTAGGAGAAGGAAGATGTAATAACTCGGTCGGTCATTTTGAGAGTTAGAGCCCCGATCCCCTAATAACTTCTTTCCCCACGTTTGTTTCTGCCATTGGGACTGATTAGTTATGGAATTCAGAGAGGTTTGGAACACATAGTCCCTAATTATGAGTTTAAGCCTTAAAAATTAGACCATAGCCGGAATTGTGTGAAGACGAATCCGGAATGGAATTTCGTTGACTCTGTTATCTCTGTAGAGTGATTTTGGGGTTAGGAGCGCATCCGAAATGTGTTTTCGAGGTCCGTAGTAGATGTAGGCTTGAATTGGCGAAAGTTAGACTTTTGGCGATTTCGGCAAATAGGTGAAATTTTGATATCGGGCTCGAAATGGAATTCCGGAAGTGGCTTTAGGTTCGTAGTGTCATTTTTGACTTGTGTGTCAAATTTTAGGTCATTCGGACTAGGTTTGACGTGTTTCGGCATCGTTTGTAGATTTTGGAAAAAATGTTAAGTCCTTAGGCTTGAATCCGTGTTTAATTCATGTTTTTGGTGTTGTTCGAGGTAGTTGGAAGGCTCGACTAAGTTTGTATGGTGTTATGGGATTGGTTGGTAGGTTTGGTTGAGGTCCCCGGGTCCTCGGGTGTGTTTCAGATGCTCAACGGGTCATTTCTTGGACTTGAGTTGTTGGCTGGTTTGTTGGTGTTCTGCAGCTGGTGTGTTCTTCATCGCGATCGCGGGAGGAGGTTCGCGATCGTGTAGAGTAAATGGGAGTCCAGGTGGGTTAAATCTTCGCGATCACGTAGCTCAGGGAGGTTATGAATCGCAAACGCGTGGGCCAGGCCGCGTTCGCGTAGAAGAATAAGGCGGAAGAAGGGGAGCTGGGTTTTAACCCTTCGCGATCGCGTGGGACAAATCGCGGTTGAGTAAGTCAGAAGGGCTATTGCTTCGCAATCGTGTGGGATGTGTCGCGATCGCGTAAACTGAAGTTTATGAGGCGTGAGGTTGTTCTTCGCGATCGCGATGGTATTTTCGCGATCGCGATTAAGGAAATTGCTCGGCAGAATTTAAAGTTCAACAAACGAGGGTTTAAGTCATTTTTCATAATTTGGACTTGAGAGCTCGCGATTAGGCAATTCTTGGAGGGGTTTTCACATGGGTGTTTGGGATAAGTGATTCTTACTTATTTTTTATTAATTCTCGCTAATCTATGCTTAGTTTTATCATCTAATTTCGGGTTTGGAGTGAAAATTGGGGGGAAATTGAGAAAATTTCCTTGGCCGAGTTTTTGGGTTTTGATCGAGGATTGGGTATAGGTTTTGAGTAAATTTGGTATGGTTAAACTCGTGAGTGATTGTGTGTTCAGAATTTGTAAATTTCACCCGATTTCGAGGCGTGGGCCCGGGGGACTTTTTGGGGCGATTTTCCTAATTTTTACGTTTTAGCTTCGAATTGATTAGTTGAACTAGTTGGTTATAGTTATATTTATATTATGAAATTTATTTGAATAGATTCGGGCCATTCGGAGTTGGGTACTCGTGGCAAGAACGTGGTTTCAAGTTGATTTGAGCGGTTGAGATAAGTGGCTTGCCTAACCTTGTGTTGGGGACTTCCCCCTTAGGATATCTGATACTATATGTTGTGTGGGCGTCGTGTACGTGAGGTGAAGAGTACGTACACGGGATTTTATTGCAAGAATCCCATTTTTCCCTTCCTAAAACATAAATTGTTTTCCTTCTATGAAATTGCACTAATATGTTAAATTGTTTAGCTTAGATTAGTAAAGCATGCTTACGTGTTTAATTGCCTATTTGATCTTCTGTGCGCCATGCTTAGTTAAGTCCTTATTATCCTTATCTGTGATTAGTATAAACTGTGTAAATTCGATGTTATACTTTTCATTCATCCTGCGTGGCATATTTAAATTGGGACTACGAACGTATTTGGGGAGATCCCTCTGTACTGCATATTTACTTTGGGGACTACGGACGTATTCCGAGAGATCCCCCTGTACTGCATATTTATTTTGGGACTACGGACATATTTCGGGATATCCCCCTGTACTATATATTTATTTTGGAACTACGGACATATTCCGGGAGATCCCCATGTACTGCATATTTAGTTTGGGACTACGGGCATATTCCGGGAGATCCCTCTGTACTACATAATCATCTGGGACTACGGGACGGTACCCCGGGTTATTCCACCCTGTGTTTACCTTTTTTTTAGCCGAGGGCTCCCTTGACTGTTAAGTTTCCGAGCATTTTCTTTAACTGTTACTGTATAATCTACTTATCTCTTGTACTATTTTATTTGGTTATATTTACTCCAGTAGGGCCTTAACCTGACCTCAACACTACTTGATCGGGGTTAGGCTTGGCATTTACTGGGTACCAATGTGGTGTACTCATGCCCTTTCCTGAACATGTTTTCGTATGCAGATCCAGGTACGAGATATAAGCCTTAAGGATAGTATTTGCTGCTGATTCTAGGAGACTACAAGGTATTTCTTCCGCGTCTGCAGAATCCTCAAAGTCCCCTTCTACTCCATTGTATAGAGTTCTGTTTCTTATGCGCTTCCAGACTTGTTAGAGGTACATTAGTTATTAGAAGCTTGTGACTTTGTGACATTCCGGGTCTTTGGGAGTATATTTTTTGTATATACCGAGCGGCACCATTTTTCTATTTTGATGATGTCCTTATTTCCTTTATTTATTGTGTTTTTCTTAAAAGTTTTTCCCGAATTCTTGGCTCACCTAGTCTTAGAGACTAGGTGCCATCATGATACCTTTCGGAGGGTAAATTGGGTCGTGTCACACTAAGTTATCAATCTCAATGGTAACAGTAGTGCATTTAATAAGAGAAAATGTTTCTATCATTAGATTAAATGCAATTTGGGAAAATCACATGATAGAATTAAAAAGATATCTTAGCTAGCAAAAATAAATACATTGACCAACTAAATAAAATATTGTTTGCAAACTTTTATAATAAAAATAATATTTTTCAGTTTTTGGCTCAGCAGAAAATGATACCAATCATTACTACAAAAAAATACTTAAATACTTTAATACCAAATGGCCTTCTACCATACATGTTTGTTGTCAAGTTTATCATTTTTTACGTATATATATAATAGACTAAGTTAAAATTGAACTTCCATTGTATATAGGTTAATTTTGAAAAAAAATATGTCTGTCATGCTACTGAAAAACTTAGATACGCCGAATAGCTTATGTAATAGCACATAAATGGTATATAGAAGTTTTGGCAATATCGTCATACATGCAAAAATTATGATACTGGTCAATGTGCTCTAAGTATATTCTTATCCCTGAATTCAACTTTTGTCTTTCGAAACTAAGGAATATCCTTTTAAATTTGTGTGAAAATAATTTTTAGTATGTTTATGTTTTGATAATATAACAAATAAAGCACTAGGACAAACATCTTAAATATTGGACTATATTTACTGCAATATATTTTTTCTTGCATGAACAATTGTATATTGCACTTTCAAGAGGAATATCAAGATCGACAACAAGAGTTTTGGTTAAGGAAGAGCAACCAAAGCATTAGGAGGAATCATAGACAAAAAAATATTGCCCATAAAGAAGTGTTCATTAAGATACCATCACATTGAATACTTTTAAACTATAATACATAATTATCTAACTACCATGACAAAATTTATCATTTGTGTAAGTTTTGATGATGTCCTCTCTGGACTTTATATAAATAAATGTTTAAATCATCACATGCCATTATTAACATGCAACGCACGTTCAAAGATACTAGTATTACAAAATACTTGTACGCTATTATTTTACGAGGTGACGAAACTGTATAAAAATCTAAAAAGAGTCCATGAGACACTTATGCTGTTTGTCGGCCCGTTTATTCACATGGGTGATATCTTGTGGCTCAATATGTTCACGTGAGAAGCCCTGTCACTATCTTATTATTTCTCGCAAACGCACACGCAAGTATACGTGGTCGTACAAGTAATAAAATGATAAGTCAAGTATCGAACCCACAGAGACTTGTATCAATTACCCACTAAATTCACCAATATTGTTATGAAATCAAGCCAAATTCGAGTCAAGAGTGTGATTGTACTAAACTATAAATCTAGGTGGTAAATAAATTATCAAGCAGTAAAATGGTTGTTGTGTATTCAGTAGAGACAAATATTCTAGGGTTGTGATCGATTCACCAATCCTATTGTGTTCTAGTTAACTCTCCCTTTTATACAATTCACTCATGGTTGCTAATTATTCGAACAATTTCCCTCGTAGCCTTCTCCCGAAGTACTACTCGCCTATTCAAAATAGATTAACGATTATATTCCTATTAAATCAATTAATTAAGATAACGACATTTAATTAAGCATGGTGACTAGGTATATTCATATCCTAATCACAAATCCTCCCCTCCCTCAGATTTAAGATCGTTCTCTCTTCAATTCTTCTCTAATCTAAACATGGCTTTCTCAAGCATAGCATAGATAGTAAATAGAATCTAACTGTTGGCCAGACAATTAAGCAATTAATCATAGAATTGAAGAAACAATCATATATTAGTGAATTATAATCAAGGTTAAGTCAACATTAAACAACAATATTCATGGCTAAATCATAACCCCAGAACTATGAGTTTTAGCCACTCATGATAATAGCAAACAATTTCATAAGTGTTGGATAATTGAAAAGATGAAGAAAACTGAGATCTTTCCGCTCCCGAGTGTTTCTCGTGTGTATTCTCCCTTCAAAGTGGCATCTCCACTCAAAAAATAGGCTTAGTCTTGCTTTTATACGTGTTGGGTAGGTCTAGGGCCGAACAACCTTGTCCCGAGCAAAGCTGGACAAAAATCACGTCACCAACATCCAGCCCAGCGCCCCACGCTAGCCCTGGCGCTGGTTAATTGAACACACTTTCTAGGGCGTCGCATGTGGCGAGGGACGTTGCCTGTGGCACTGAAAAGCTATTTTTTCCTTTTTCCTTCATTTTGGCTCTAATCTCTCACTTTTTGCCCCTAATTTCTTCCGGATGATTCCTACACATAAAAAGATCCTGAATTAATATAAATCAACATATTTTACATCTGAAATCCACGAAACAAGAGTAAAGCATGAGGTGATATACATAGAAATATATATATTTTAAGTTGAATCAACATCCCACACTTAGACTTTTGCTCGTCGTCGAGCAATAGGACTATCAAATATACCCCCAACTACGAACAAATCTCAACTATAGAGGAGCACTTAAACTTTTAACCATACACTCTAATCTTGACTATGATAAATACCGGCCATCTAGCATGAATATATAAAAATCACATTCTTCCCATTTTAAGCATACCCAAGTATAAGGTTTCAATTCAATCAATTCCAACAACCTATTTATAACCACCCAACTTCAAAAGCCAACTCGTAACCACTAAGCACCCTCAACTCGCAAACACACCCAACAAGAAAAGTTTACAACGTTACCAATCATTCATGAGATCATGTGCCCTCACCAACAAACGGAAGAGTGAATATAGACTAGTCCACCCATTCAAATACGCCTTTTGAATATAAATTAAGGACATCCCACAATTGAACAAAATTCGCTCACTCTCACAAAGAATTCATATACATCCTGTGGTCGTACTATAAGCTTGCCCGTAGTGTACATCTCTACTAATCTAAGCTAGCCAAATCTAGGATCAATAAGGACTTTAAGGTTGTAATGTAGACTAAGGGACGGGTAGGATATATTTAGGAATAGTGACTAACCCTCCTAAGAACTTTAATACACTAATCTCACAATTCGAGCATACATTCTTCTCAACCAATTCACTTGCCACAACCCATAACCAACATAGCTCCCCTTTTTTTTTCATTAAGCACTTCTATACTCCCACTAGCACAAATTAGTAAAATTAGGAGGTGTGTGTGTTTTTTTCCTACATACTTTGACTATCATTTCTTCTCTTTTTTTCCTACACACACTCCATACATTAAAGTTCATCGGCTAGTGACTTATGATTTCAACTTTAGTGCACCAAAGGGCCCTTCCATGGCTCCACTAAAAAGTGAATCCCCCAATCTCTCACTTTACTTCTTTTAGCGACGAAGTGCATTAGGAGGTAAAGGTCTGTGATGACCCAAAAGGTCATCTTGTGTAATTTAGCAAAAACTGTGTTTCGAGGCCCCGAAAGCCTCCGTTAATCTCACCTCAATGTGTGTGCACAGCCCGAGCGCGTAGCCGGGAAGTCTTTATGTGGAAATGTGTTGAACAGTTGAATTTATGATAATTAATGGAATAAAGTTGACTTTGGTCAACATTTTTGGTAAACGGAAATATGGGACCAGGGCATATGCCCGGAATCGAATTCTGAGCTCCCAAGCCCGAGAAATGAATTTTTACAGAAAATTATTTTCTGAAAATAAGAAAGACTTTTGAAAATGAACTTTGATGTGAAATATGTGTTACCGGGCCCGTATTATGGTTTCGAAGTCCGGAACAGGTTTATATGTATTATGTGAGTTATCTGTAAAATTTGGAAAGAAACGGACTTGGTATAACGTGTTTCGGATGAAAATAAGAATAATTGAGCCTTATGAAGTTTTAAGAAAATTCTATGAGTTTTGAGGTTTAATTCATTGATTTTGACGATATTTTGGTGATTTCAATGCTTGAATAAGTTCGTAGGAAAATTTGGGAATCGTGTGTGTTTTTGGTTTTGAGACCCGAGAGCTCGGGTGAGTTTCGGGTAGTTAACGGGGTGTAAAAGACTTAGAATTTTTGGTGTAAAAGTCCATATCTGGTGTCTAGTGTTGTTCAGTGTGATCGCAGGCCTAGCTCCGCGAGCGCAGGCCTAGCTCCGCGAGCGCATAGTGTGATTGAGAGGGGAGGGTTCTGTAACTCTATGCGATCGCATAGTTGCTTCCGCGATCGCATAGAGTATAGGCAGTCTAGGGTGGGGGCTGGTAGCATCTCTCTGCGATCGCACCATAACCTCCGCGATCGCAGACGTATGGGTCAGGTTCTTCTCCAATCGCATCCTTCCGTCTGCGATCGCATCCTTCCGTCTGCGATCGCATAGTAGGAACTTCTATAGCTCTGTGATCGCAGCCCTTCTTCCGCGATCTCAGAGAACAAAAACGCCCAGTTATTTTCTTAATTCAAAAACAGAATGTTATTTCGGGATTTCCACTTCTTCATCAATTCCTTCTTCTCCAAACCCCCATTGAAGACCTCCAAGCCATTTTCTCCTCCATAGCCATTTGGGTAAGTGTTCCTAACACCAATTTCTTCCACTTTCCTTCCCTAATCACAAGAATCTAGACCTAAAATCCTAAAATCAAAGTAGAAATTAGGGATTTTGGGTAGAGTTAGGGCTTTGGGAATTTTGGGTAATTCAACCTCAATTTGGGGTCGGATTTAAAAAAAATTATATATTTCAACTCGTGGGGGTATGGGTGATCGGGTTTTGGTCAGAGCCTCGTGTTTGGACCAAGCGAGCCCGGGGTCGAATTTTGGTATTTTTGGAAGAATGATGGGAAATGCATATTTAGGCTTTGGGGTTGAATTATTGAGTCATTATTGATATTGTTGAGTAGATTATGTCTAGATACTATCGTTTCGGAGTTGGATTCGAGAAGGAAAGCAGTGCTAGAGGCTTGATTTGGATTCTTGGAATCGAGGTAAGTGTTTGGCCTAACCCTAGCTTGAGGGAATAGGTGGTGAGTCATATGTGCTACGTGTTATTATCATGTTCAATGTACAGGTGAGGTGACGAGTACCTATACCTTGTTATCAAGCATGCCCGTGAGTCATATCTTATGGTATATGTGTTTTCTTCGATATCCACTGTATTATGAGGTAGCTTCTATGTTGGAGATTATCCAATTGTTGGAAATACTGAGTTGTGAACATTGTTTATTAGTTGTTCGGTTGAGGATTATTTTGGTTATGTTGTACGTTCAGTGAGATTGGTTATAGCTGGGTCCCTTGCCGGGACGGTGATATTTCTGTTATTGTTCCCTTGCCGGGATGTTGTAAATTATATTTTGTATTGTGGTTCTTCCTTGCCAAATTGTTGTTCTGATTATTGTTGGGTAAGGAAGAGTGAAAAGCACGAATGGTGATGTCGTGCCATTATTTATATTAAAAGCACGAAGGTTAATGGCATGCCGATATAGTGAGGTAAAAGCACAAAGGGTGATGTTGTGCCATTGTTTATATAAAAAGCACGAAGTTTAATGTCGTGTCGATATTGTGAGGTAAAAGCATGAAGGGTGATGCCGTGCACTTGTCTTAGTGAGAATGAGAGTAAAGCACGAAGGGTGATGTCGTGCACTTGGTTTGGTGAGCATGAGAGTAAAGCACGAAGGGTGATGCTGTGCACTTGTCTTGGTGAGAATGAGAGTAAAGTACGAAGGGTGATGTCGTGCACTTGTTTATTTCCCTTTTGTTATTTTGATACTAAACGGTTGCCATGTTCTACTAGTCAATAAGTGTTTTTCCCCTCTGTACCCTGGCATGTTCTTCCCGTATTTGTTCTTAACTATTTACTTCCTACCGTTATTTCTATTATATATTATTGAATTGCACAGGTGTTTATTGTTTGTCGTGTCCGAGCTTCGTCACTATTTCTCCGAGGTTAGGCTTGGAACTTACTCTGTACATGGGGTCGATTGTACTGATGCTACACTTGCACTTCTTTATGTTGTGCAGATTACGGTACTGGACCAGGTGGACAGTGATCGAGGGAGTGTCCTTCAGTCCACAGGCGACACTGAGGTAGTCCTACAGGCGTCCGCAGGCCTTGGCGTACCTCCTATCTCATTCCTTTTTATTTCTGTCTTCTCTTGTACTTCCGAGATAATTGTATTGTTTTGTTCAGACTTTGTTTTTAGCAAAAATCTTAGACTGTTCGTGAGTTTGTGACACCAGTTCTGGGGGTATGTTTAAGGAAATTTCGTAGTACGTATTATTTAAGTTGTTGAATTTCCTATCTTCCGCATTCTCGTTTCTATTGTTCTTGTATTTCACTTTTAAATTCTAAATAACAAAGGAATAAAACGGATTTACTAGTAACGTTGGCTTGTCTAGCGAGTTCAATGTTAGACGCCATCACGGCCTGAAGGTGGGATTTCGAGTCGTGACAAGTTGGTATCAGAGCCCTAGGTTACTTAGGTCTCAAAATTCACGGACAAACCTGTAGAGCCTGAGGGATCGGTACGGAGACGTCTGTACTTATCTCTCAGAGGCTGCAAGGTTAGGAATAACTTCACATTTCTTCTTCTCTATCGTGCGGTTTGAATTCTAAATGCTAACTGATTTTCTATTTTATTCTCTCGTAGATGGCGAGAACGCGTGCTTCCTCATCTACTGATCAGCATCCCGATCCTCCTGTTTCAGCTCCTGCAAGGGGCCGAGGCTGTGTTAGAGGCCGAGGTAGAGCCAGGGCTCATCCCAGAGCAGCAGCACCAGCGGAGGACCCACAGGTAGACTTTTCCGGTAATGTTCCTACGCAGGCAGTTCCAGTTGGACCAGCTCAGGTCCCAGAGGGGTTCATTGCCACCCCGGTTCTTCAGGATGCTCTGGTCCGTTTAGTGGGCCTTATGGAGAGCGTGGCTCAGGTTGGTCTTCTTCCTACTGCACCAGCCGTCTCTCAGGCTAGGGGAGGGACCTAAACTCCTGCTACCCGCACACCAGAGTAGCTAGCTTCTCAGTTCCAGACTCCAGCAGTTGGAGCAACTCAGCCGGGTTTTGTGGCACAGGAAGTTGAGGGGGCAGCCATGTCTGTCGATGCTTTGTGGAGGTTGGATCGGTTCACCAAGCTATTTTCTACTACATTTACTGGTGCATCATCAGAGGATCCCCAGGATTTCTTGGACAGTTTCTATGAGGTTCTTCGAAACATGGGCATTGTGGAGTCCAATGGAGTTGATTTTGCTACATTCTGTCTTTCTGGTACCGCCAAGACTTGGTGGAGAGACTATTGCTTGACCAGGCCAGCTGGGTCTACACCATTGACTTGGGCTAAGTTCTCCGAGTTGTTCATGGAGAAGTTTCTACCAGTTACTCAGAGGGAGGGTCTTCGGAGGCAGTTTGAGCGCCTCCTGCAGGGATCTATGACTGTTACACAGTATGATACCAGGTTCATCACTTTGGCCCGACATGCTATCATGATACTCCCTACTGATCATGAGAGGGTGAGGAGGTTTATTGAGGGTCTAGTTCGGCCTATTAGACTCCAGATGGCCGGAGAGGCAGGTACTAATATTTCATTCTAGGAGGAAGCCAATGTGGCTAGGAGTATTGAGATGGTCTTATCACAGGGAAGTGGTCAGGGGTCCGACAAGAGACCTCGCTATTCCGGTCATTTCAGTGGTGCCTCATCTGGAGGCAGAAATTCTTTTGGAAGAGGTCATCCTCCTAATCCATTCCAGCCGGCGCTTCAGGTATCCCGCAGTGCACCATCAGCCCCTGTCAGTGCACCGCCGCTTCAGAGATTCCAGGGGGTTATTCTGGTCGACAGGGACAGTTTCAGGGCCAGCAGACTCAGCAGTAGAAGGGCTTGTCACTCTTGTGGTGATCCAGGGCACATTGCTAGGTATTTCCCCCGAGCTTCTGGTAGTTCTCAGTATCAGGGCTCTCGTGCTATGATTCCCGCACCAGGTGCACCCCCGCCTCCTCAGCCAGCTAAGGGTGGAGGTCGAGGTTCTAGAGGTAGAGGTCAGACTCATAGAGGTAGAGGACAGGCCACGAGAGGTAGAGGTCAGCCCGCAGTAGGTCGACCCAGAGATGTTCAGATCGGAGGGGCTCAACCCTGGTGCTATGCTTTTCCTGCCAGGCCTGATGCTGAGGCTTCTGATGCAGTTATTACAGGTACGATTTCAGTTTGCAGCCGAGAGGCTTCGGTGTTATTTGATCCGGGTTCTACATTCTCCTATGGGTCTTCATATTTTTCCCCTTATTTGAGTATGCCTCGTGATTCCTTGAGTACTGTTGTACATGTGTCTACACTTGTGGGTGATTCTATAGTGGTAGATCGAGTCTACCGTGCTTGCTTAGTAGTCATTGGTGGTCTGGAGAATCAGGTTGATCTTTTGCTTCTGGATATGGTTGACTTCGATGTTATATTGGGGATGGATTGGTTATCCCCCTACCATGCTATTCTGGATTGTCATGCCATGACAGTGACCTTGGCTTTGCCAGGGGTGCCTCGTTTGGAGTGGAGGGAGACTCCTAGTCATTTTTCTTATAGATTCATTTCTTATATGAAGGCTCGGTGCATGGTCGAGAAGGGTTGTTTGGCCTGTTGGCCTATGTTCATGATTCTAAAGTCGAGGTTCCTTCCTTGGAGTCTGTGCCCGTGGTTCGTGAGTTTCCATAGGTATTCCCTGCTGACCTGTCAGGTATGCCACCCGACGGGGATATTGATTTTTGTATTGAGTTAGCTCAGGGCACTCAACCTATTTCTACTCCACTGTATCGTATGGCCCCGCCAAATTGAAGTTGTTGAAAGATCAGTTGCAGGATTTGTTGGATAAAGGCTTAATTAGGCCTAGTGTTTCTCCTTGGGGTGCTCCAGTATTGTTTGTCAAGAAGAAAGATGGCTCGATGAGGATGTGTATTGACTACCAACAGTTGAATAAGGTTACTATTAAGAACAAGTATCCTTTGCCGAGGATTGATGATTTATTCGACCAGCTTCAGGGTGCTTCAGTGTTTTCCAAGATTGACTTGAGATCTGGTTACCATCAGCTGAGGATTAGGGCGTCTGATGTCCCTAAGATAGCTTTTCGCACTCGTTATAGGCATTATGAGTTCTTGGTGATGTTATTTGGGCTGACGAATGCCCCCGCTACTTTCATGGAGTTGATGCACCGAGTGTTCAGGCCTTATTTGGACTCATTTGTGATTGTTTTCATTGATGATATATTGATATACTCTCGCAGCCGAGAGGAGCATGAGCAGCACCTTAGAGTCGTCCTCCAGACTCTGAGGGATAGTCAGTTGTATGCCAAATTCTCCAAGTGTGAGTTTTGTTTGAGTTAAGTTGCATTTCTAGGCCATGTGGTGTCTTCAGAGGGTGTTCAGGTGGATCCCAAGAAGGTTTCAGCATTCAGAGATTGGCCTAGACCCACCTCAGCTACAGAGATCCGGAGTTTCTTGGGCTTAGCAGGTTATTATCGCCGGTTTGTGGAGGGCTTTTCATCCATTGCAGCCCCGATGACCAGGTTGACTCAAAAGAGTGCCCAGTTCAGGTGGTCTGATGAGTGTGAGGCGAGCTTTCAGAAGCTCAAGATATCCTTGACCACGACACCAGTGTTAGTTTTGCCCACAGGTTCAGGATCGTATAACGTGTATTGTGATGCTTCACGGGTTGGGCTTGGTGCAGTGTTGATGCAGGATGGCAAGGTTATAGCCTATGATTCTCGTCAGTTGAAGGTCCATGAGAAGATCTATCCAGTTCATGACTTGGAGTTAGCAGTTATTGTGCATGCATTGAAGATTTGGAGGCATTATTTGTATGGCATGCCATGTGAGGTGTTCACGGATCATAAGAGCTTACAGTATTTGTTTAAACAGAAGGAGTTGAACATGAAGCAGAGGAGATGGTTAGATTTGCTGAAGGATTATGATATTATCATTCTTTATCATTCGGGGAAGGCCAAGTGGTGGCTGATGCTTTGAGCCGGAAGTTAGCCAGTATGGGTAGTCTTTCCTATTTATCAGTCGTAGAGCGACCTCTTGATTTGGATGTTCAGGCTTTAGCCAACCGATTTGTGAGATTGGAGGTTTCTGAGACTGGCAGTGTTTTGGCCCATATCGTAGCCCGTTCTTCTTTGTACGACCGTATTCGGGCCAGGCAGTATGATGATCGCCATTTATGTGTTCTTAGAGATAGAGTCAGGCACGGAGATGCCAAGCAGGTTACGGTTGATGTTGAGGGAGTTTTGAGGATGCAAGGATGGATTTGTGTACCTGATGTGGATGGTATTCATGAGTTGATACTTCAGGAGGCCCATAGTTCCCGGTATTCTATTCATCCGGGCGCTGCAAAGATGTATCAGGACTTGCGACAGCAGTATTGGTAGCGGAGGATAAAGAAGGATATTGTAGCTAATGTAGCTCGGTATTTGAACTGTCAGCAGGTTAAGTACGAGCACCAGAGGCCTGGTGGTTTGATGCAGTAGATTCAGCTTCCCGAGTGGAAGTGGAGCGTATCACCATGGACTTTGTAGTTGGACTCCCACGGACTCAGAGGATGTTTGATGCAGTATGGGTCGTTGTGGATAGGCTGACCAAGTCAGCGCACTTTATTCCAGTATCAGTTTCATATTCAGCAGAGAAGTTGACAAAGACTATATGAGAGAGATTGTTAGACTGCATGGTGTGCCCATATCTATTATATCAGACCGAGGTACTCAGTTTACCTCCTATTTCTGGAGAGTATTTCAGCGAGAGTTGGGCACTCATATCGATTTGAGCACAGCATTTCATCCTCAGATGGATGGGCAGTCCGAGCGTACTATTAGATTTTGGAGGATATGTTGCGAGCTTGTGTTATTGACTTTGGAGGTTCATGGGACCAGTTCTTACCTTTAGTTGAGTTTGCCTATAACAACAGCTATCAGTCGAGCATTCAGATGGCTCCGTATGAGGCGTTGTATGGTAGACGGTGTCGGTCTCCAGTCGGATGGTTTGAGCCGGGAGAGGCTAGATTGTTGGGTTCTGAGTTAGTCCAAGATGCCTTAAACAATGTGAAGATCATTCAGGATAGACTTCGTACAGCTTAGTCCAGGCAGAAGAGTTATGTGGATCGCAGAGTTCGAGATTTGGCATTTATGATAGTCGACCGGGTATTTCTTCGGGTGTCGCCCATGAAGGGCGTGATGAGATTCGTAAAGAAGGGAAAGTTGAGCCCTAGGTACATTGGTCCATTTGAGATTCTGGACAAGGTAGGAGAGGTGGCCTACAGACTTGCCTTGCCACCTACGTTGTCAGTCGTGCATCTGGTATTTCACGTGTCTATGCTCCGGAGGTATATTGCGGACCCATCTCATGTACTTGACTTCAGTGGTGTCCAGTTGGACAAGGATTGGTCTTATGAGGAGGAGCGGGTAACCATATTAGATCGGCAGGTGCGACAGTTGAGATCGAAGAGTTATCCTTCAGTTCGTGTTCAGTGGAGAGGTCAGCCAGTTGAGGCAGCTACTTGGGAGTCCGAGCCCGATATGCGGAGCCGTTATCCCTACCTTTTCCCCGATTTAGGTACTTTTCTATGTCCGTTCGAGGACGAACGGTTGTTTTAGAGGTGGAGATTGTGATGACCCAAAAGGTCATCTTGTGTAATTTAGCAAAAACTGTGTTCCGAGGCCCCGAAAGCCTCATTTAATCTCACCTCGATGTACGTGCACAACCCGAGCGCGTAGCCGGGAAGTCTTTATGTGAAAATGTGTTGAACAGTTAAATTTATGATAATTAATGGAATAAAGTTGACTTTGATCTATATTTTTGGTAAACGGACCCAGACCCATGATCTGACGGTCCCAGAGGGTCCGTAGGAAAATATGGGACCTGGGCGTATGCCCAGAATAGAATTCTGAGATCCCAAGCCCGAGAAATGAATTTTTAAAGAAAATTATTTTCTGAAAATAAGAAAGACTTTTGAAAATAAACTTTGATGTGAAATATGTGTTACCGGGCCCGTGTTATGGTTTTGAAGCCCGGAATAGGTTCAATATGTGTTATGTGAGTTATCTGTAAAATTTGGAAAGAAACGGACTTGGTTTGACGTGTTTCGGATCAAAATCAGACTAATTGAGCCTTATGAAGTTTTAAGAAAACTCTATGAGTTTTGAGGTTTAATTCATTGATTTTGATGATATTTTGGTGATTTCACTGCTTGAATAAGTCTGTAGGATGATTTGGGAGTCGTGTGTGTTTTTGGTTTTGAGACCCGAGAGCTCGGGTGAGTTTCGGGTAGATAACGGGGTGTAAAAGACTTAGAATTTCTGGTGTAAAAGTCCATATCTGGTTTCTGGTGTTGTTCAGTGCGATCGCAGGCCTAGCTCCCGATCGCATAGTGTGATTGAGAGGGGAGGGTTCTATGACTCTATGCAATCGCATAGTTGCTTCCGCGATCGCATAGAGTATAGGCGGTCTAGGGTGGGGGCTGGTAGCATCTCTCTGCGATCGCACCATAACCTCCGCGATCGCAGACGTATGGGTCAGGTTCTTCTGCGATCGCAGCCTTCCGTCTGCGGTCGCATAGTAGGAATTTCTGTAGCTCTGCGATCGCATCCCTTCTTCCGCGATCGCAGAGAACAAAATCGCCCAGTTATTTTCCTAAGTCAAAAACAGAATGTTATTTCGGGATTTCCACTTCTTCATCAATTCCTTCTTCTCCAAACCCCATTGAAGACCTCCAAGCCATTTTCTCCTCCATATCCATTTGGGTAAGTGTTCCTAACACCAATTTCTTTCACTTTCCTTTCCTAATCACTAGAATCTAGGCCTAAAATCCTAAAATCAAAGTAGAAATTAGGGATTTTGGGTAGAGTTAGGGCTTTGGGAATTTTGGGTAATTCAACCTCAATTTTGGGTCGTATTTCAAAATAAATTATATATTTAAACTCATGGGGGTATGGGTGATCGGATTTTGGCCCGAGCCTCCTGTTTGGACCAAGCGGGCCCGGGGTCGAATTTTGGTATTTTTGGAAGAATGATGGGAAATGCATATTTAGGATTTGGGGTTGAATTATTGAGTCATTATTGATATTGATGAGCCGATTATGTCTAGATACTATCGTTTCGGAGTTGGATTCGAGAGGGAAAGCAGTGCTAGAGGCTTGATTTGGATTCTTGGAATCGAAGTAAGTGTTTGGTCTAACCCTAGCTTGAGGGAATAGGTGTTGAGTCGTATGTGCTACGTGTTATTATCATGTTCAATGTATAGGTGAGGTGACGAGTACTTATACCTTGTTATCAAGCATGCCTGTGAGTCATATCTTAGGGTATATGTGCTTTCTTCGATATCCACTGTATTATGAGGTAGCTTCTATTTTGGAGATTATTCAATTGTTGGAAATACTGAGTTGTGAACATTGTTTATTAGTTGTTCGGTTGAGTATGATTTTGGTTATGTTGTACGTTCAGTGAGATTGGTTATAGCTGGGTCCCTTGCCGGGACGGTGATATTTCTGTTATTGTGCCCTTGCCGGGATGTTGTAAATTATGTTTTGTATTGTGGTTCTTCCTTGCCAAATTGTTGTTTTGATTATTGTTGGGTAAGGAAGAGTGTAAATCACGAAGGGTGATGCCGCGCCATTATTCATATTAAAAGCACGAAGGTTAATGTTGTGCCGATATAGTGAGATAAAAGCACGAACGGTGATGCCATGCCATTGTTTATATTAAAAGCACGAAGGTTAATGCCATGCCGATATTGTGAGGTAAAAGCACAAAGGGTGATGCCGTGCACTTGTCTTAATGAGAATGAGAGTAAAGCACGAAGGGTGATGTCGTGCACTTGTTTTGGTGAGTATGAGAGTAAAGCACGAAGGGTGATGTCGTGCACTTGTCTTGGTGAAGAATGAGAGTAAAGCACGAAGGGTGATGTCGTGCACTTGTTTATTTCCCTGTTGTTATTCTGATACTAGACGGTTGCCATGTTATACTCAATAAGTTTTTTCCCCTATGTACCCTGGCATGTTCTTCCCGTATTTGTTCTTAACTGTTTACTTCCTGCCGTTATTTCTATTATATATGATTGAATTGCACATGTGTTTATTATTTGTCGTGTCCTAGCCTCGTCACTACTTCGCCGAGGTTAGGCTCGGCACTTACTCAGTACATGGGGTCGGTTGTACTGTTGCTACACCTGCACTTCTTTATATTGTGCAGATTACATTACTGGACCAGGTGGACAGTGATCGAGGGAGTGTCCTTCAGTCCATAGGCGACACTGAGGTAGTCCTGCAGGCATCCGCAGGCCTTGGCGTCACCTCCTATCTCATTTCGTTTTATTTGTGTCTTCTCTTGCACTTCCGAGACAGTTGTATTGTTTTGTTCAGAATTTGTTTTTAGCAAAAATCTTAGATTGTTCGTGAGTTTGTGACACCAGTTCTGGGTATGTTTAAGGAAATTGCGTAGTATGTATTATTTAAGTTGTTGAATTTCTTATCTTCCGCATTCTCATTTCTATTATTCTTGTATTTAACTTTTAAATGCTAAATAACAATGGAATAAAACGGATTTACTAGTAATGTTGGCTTGTCTAGCGAGTTCAATGTTAGACGCCATCACGGCCTGAAGGTGGGATTTCGGGTCGTGACAAGGTTCAACAATCTCAAATTAAGAACAAAACAAGGGTATGGGTTGTAATTTGGTTTCCAAAACAAAGGTCTATAGGCTCAAAGGGGCTAGCAACAAAAAAGTTTATTTTTATGTGACAAGCACATCTATGATCAAGTAAGAAGTGCCTACGTCATCTCCTAGATTAGCACAACTTTCAATTTAGCTTCGATTAACACATGGAGCCAGTTCTAGACTACACAGGATAGCACAGAAAATCACAAATCCTCATACACACACTGCACATGATTCAATCAAGACGGTTATGTTCAACTCTAAGTCAAGCAAGCCCACATAATTGAGAAATTTAACCAATAATGCCCTATGTGGCATACAAGTCGAACAATTGAGAAAAAGCGTCACAAGATAGGCTATTTACTTTACTTAGACGTCACAATTCAAACCACATGCACGGGAATATAGAATGTATTTCATAGCCTAACGTGCCAACATCAAACATGTCACTAGATATCTCATAGCAACTCAGTTTCTTTTTAACCTACTCCTAAAAAAATAAAGTACCCGGTTCGAGCTACACCCTTGAAAAAGAACCGGCGTCTAAAGAAAAACCAAGGGATACAATCCAGCTATCCTAAAAACAATCTTTTTGGTGTTTTTAATCAGACTTTATCCCTCAAGAAAATTGTCCAAAAGATCCATCGTCGGGAAAAGTCCGAGCTTTTTCTGATTTTTTCTTTTTTTTCTATCTAAACCAAACTAGAATAAAAACTAAACTAAGTAAAACTAATAAAAGAAACTAATTGATTACAGGTTATACAAAATACATCACAAGTAGTAGTCCTCCCACCCCATACTTAGTCTATGCATAGTCCCCGATGCATATAAAAATATAAAACAAAGTAGGGTGAAAAGAAAACTCCCTATTTGGCGAAGTCCTCCTCCTCAGTATGCCCACCATCCACAGTTCTGGGCACGTCATCATCAGGTCCTAGAGGCACCAAACCCATGGGCCCTGTAACATCATCACCAACCTCGTCCTCCGTGTCTGAGCCCTTGGTAGTGTTTGCATCCTCCGACAAGCGAACGGGACTGCCAGGCGCAATCCCCAACATCTCTTTGGACGAACTTGACAAATCATTGCGTATATACATACGCTCCTCGTCCGAGATACCAACCCTGCTCATGAGTAAATTCAAAGAGTTATAGAGGTACCGGTTGAAGTTCTCGTCTCGTTCATTCCGTGTAGCTTGAGTGAGCTTAGATGACGTCTTTAACAAGGATGTGATGTCCAAAAGCCCTATAGGAGCCTCCATGTCACGGCCCAAATTCTAACAGCAAGCCTATTTCCCCAACTATTTCTATTAATTTGATCATAAGAACTTAATAAAAACATTTACAATATTTGAATTTCTCATAAACTAAACCAACTCTAAATACCAATATAGAAAATACGGAAACGAGCCCCAACCATCGGGGTGTCACCAAGTCATGAGCCTCTAAATCCATAAACTAATATATGAACAGTCTGACTGTCAATACAACCCAAAAGAAGAAACAGATGATAAAAGGAGTAACAAGGTCCTGCGGACACTAGAAGCTACCTTGCAGTCTCCAAAGATAGTCGGCATGAACTCAACGATGGCCACACTCTAACTCACCTGGATCTGCACATAAAGTGCATGGTGTAGTATGAGTACAACTGACTCAGTAGTAACATAAATAACTAAGGAACTGAGTAGTAGTGACGAGCTGAGAAAAACAATCCAATTATTTATTTTCACAATTCAAGAATAAACTGGAGTAAGCAGGTAACTTTAACAGGTAAATGCAACAACAGAAGTAAATGAAACCTCTCAACAATGTCATTCCACCACTCAGCCCTCAATGCACACTCTCAATAGGTACATGCGCTCACTGGGGGTGTACAAACTCCGGAGGGGCTCCTACAACCCGAACGCTATGCACGGACAACTCACGTTCCACAATATCAATCTCTGGATCCGCACGGACAACTCACGTTCCACAATATCAATCTCTGGATCCGCACGGACAACTCACGTGCTACACGGATGAGTCACGTGCTATGGTATCAATACTTGGATCCGCACGGACAACTCACATGCTATAATATCAAATATCTCACTGTTATGCCCTATTTTAATCGGGTCAAATTAGAGTATAATAAATTGGCAATAAATGAATTAATTATTAACTAAGGAGTCGCCACCTAACTATATTAAAGGGTGAGTTAGGGCACCTAAATTATCATTTATTAACTCTGTAAGGTCTACAAAACATTAGAGATTCTAAAGTAAGGGTTCAATTAATCTTAAAGAGAATGTGTAAGACACTCCATAAGATCCACATTAAAATAGATTACTGATCGGACTTAAGTTAATTGATTAAGGCTAAGTGTTAACATATCTATAGGTAAATATTTATGAGCTAGGTGAATGACTGTTTTAAAACTAACTTGAGATTTGAAAATGAAATAGCTTCAATTTTTTTTTAACAAAAAGGTGCAAAGTACCGTTTTTTATCAAAGGATAATGGCCAAATGAATTTAGTAAAAAAAAAAAAGCTAATTTAATACTTTGAGAGAGCTTGACTATAAAAGAATATATTTGTTTTACCCAAGGAAATGGACCAAGAAATCAAAATCAGTTTACTTAACTGAAAACTTAACGTATCATAGTATAAAAACCGCAAAGTCGCGTTCTCAAAGTAAAAGAAATTTCAAATCATCTAAGTAATATAACTCTAAATACTATATGAAAGTTATAGTAAAGAAACATAGAAGATGTACTGGTTAACACAAGATTAAAAAACAAAATACCAACCTTCCTTCATATTACATAAAAATCCACGAAAATTAGGAAGGACTGGAAGTATTTCTTATCAAATCATCTTTATTTAATACAAAGAAGATCAATCAAGTTATAAATATAAATATTGTAATAGCACATCATCTATTAGCCTCCTAGTTGAAGTCACAGAAAATGAATATGTGGTTACAAGGTATCACAAATGCCTTACAGTTTCCACGTCAAACTCCCAATTTAGATAATCCTTAAATAAAAGATATACAAAAAATTCAATTTTAAGACATGAATTCATAAACCAAGAGCTGCAACACCCTTTAATGAAGGAATGAATTGTTTTCACATAGTCATGCCTTTCCTAAAGAATATCACAGAGAAATCCATACCTTATGTGTGTAATAACAAACCTACATACATGGTTTTTATACTTCATTTCTACATGTCAGTTAAATCAAGGTTTATGAATTTCTATGACAAAACTTAGAACACAATTTCTGTAATTCGAAACATAGTATTTATGAGCAAAGAAAAGAACGAAAACAATAATGGAATCAGATTTACCTTCCACGGGGCTGTGAACTAGAACTTTGAGATTTCAAATCTACTCCCTCCACGTAAAATATCAAAACTTTGTTTTAGCAAACTGAACAGAAACAGTGATTACAGAAAAGAAGAGAATTAATTGTTGACTCGATTTTTTCGTATTCTAACTATTTTTTTGGAGGATTCCCCGAATGATCTTTCAACCGGAGAGTTTAGAGTATTTATAGGAGAAGACTAGGGTTCTTAGGACGTGAATTTGAGAGGGACTTTGTGTTTGATTTTTTGTCACGATCCAAATTCACAACCTTAAGGATCGTGATGGCGCCTAACACCACATTTTTCTAGGCAAGCCAATATTAGAAGTTTATTAGTCATTTTCCTTTGAATATTTACTTAAACACAATGAGACAATTTAAATAAACTAAATTTAATAATTTCCAATGAATAACCTCACGAATAAAATAGTAAACGAATAATTAAATCGAGCCACGAACTAACTATGACTACCCCAGGGTTTGGTGTCATAATTTAATATTACAAATAATGGGCGAAACGAATTTTGTATCTATTTTTGAATATAATAAAACAGTGTCTATAAAATTAAGAGAAGACTCAAGGAATCTGCGGACACCAGCAGATCTACCTCGCGTCTCCGAATAATGATGTCAGCTACAAAAATCTCCTAACTCTAGCTGGTACCTGAATCTGCAGAAAAGATAAATTAAGACCAAAACTACTGAACATGAAAAAACAAATTAAGATTCGAAGAACATATCGGGTCTGCTCTCACTTTGTCTTTGTCCTCAAAAAGTGAAAGGAAAAAAGAGACGAAAGGGTCCTTGATTCATTGAGATAGGCGAAGAGAGATGAGCGAAATTTTATCGAAATAGAAAGGACAGGATCTGTCCATAGCCATGGCAATATAGATTCTTTGCAAAGGAAGGTAGGAAGCAGTGTAGGGTTTGGACACTTAGTTATGGGCTGATCTTTTTTTTGTTTGGGCTTGGCCTGGTGAGTCTTTGGTTGGGCTACCCGAATTGGGCTAGATAAATGAGCTGATATTAAATTTAGCCAAATTTTCATGGTATCTTTCCTGCTTAATATTAATTATATTAGGCATCCATGTCTTAATAATTTTGACTCAATAAAAATACTTTGAGCATATATAATATTACATATTAAAATAAATGATTAACTCAGTAATAGTCATATTAATGGTAATATTAATAATCACGCTAACACTACTGACAATGACAATATTCGTAGCAGTAGTAATAATAATAATGATAATTATAACAATAATAACAACAACTTTGACTATAAGGGTATTAATTATTCCAATTATTTAACTATAATAATAGTAGTAATAAAGGTAACAAATAATTAAATAAAGTATTATATTATGAATGATTAGGGAGCATCGAAAAATTAATTAGAAGAAAGGTAGGGCAAAATTGGGTATCAACACTCACAACAGGCACTCGGTCTCACTCAGTCATGTACCTCTCTAGCCTCACATCTTTCAACAAATAAAGAGAACACGGCCCAAATCAAGTATTACAGCGTATCAGCAAGATAATAGAGACCGAGGTAAACATGTACAATAATTTCTATGACTGAGTGCAAATAATGTGAGCATGAATAAATCCTAAGCATGATCTCTAATATGAAGGCAGTCAAGTTCATCAACATGTAAATACATAAACACAGATAATGGCCATTAGGCCTCACACCTCACGGAACAGACCAAGTCTCAGTCCTCGCGGTATACACTCACACGCCCGTCACCTAGCGTGGATATCACCTCCAAACAGTCACATGATATCAAATTCTCCAGGTTTATACCCAAAGCTAGAGTTAAAACTGTTACTTACCTTAACAGCGTAAATTCCTACTCTGGGATGTCCTCGTCTATGGACTCGGTCTTCAAAAGCTCTGAATCTATCCATAATCAGTATATTATTATCAATACACGCTAGGAGAATGAATCCCATATGAAAATTATCAATTTAGATCAAAAAATCCAAAAATTTGTCAAACCCGGCCCCCGGGTTCACGTCTCGAAATCCCATAAAATTCACAAAACTAAGGTAACTCATTCCCTCACGAATCTAACCATCCCAAATTTATCAAAATCTAACTTCGAATCGATGTTCAACTCTCAAACACCATTTAATGATGTTTCTACAAATTTTCCCAATTTCCATCCCCAATTCTCTGATCAAATGATGAATTCAATGTTATAATCATGTGTTTTAACCAAACTGAGTTAGAATCACTTACTTCGATGAATCCCTTGAAAAGCCTTCGAAAAATCGCCAATACTCGAGCTCTCTAGGTCAAAATATGAAAATAAAACCTTGCATCTCGTATTTATAGTGCACCCCTCGGATTCCAATTTCGCTGACCGCCAAAAAAATACCGCCCCCGCGCTCGCCTCACCGCGGTCCACAGAATTCCCACTGCGGACGCGGAAGTCTTCAACTCCTGCGGTTGCGACCAAATTTTTGTTGTCTGCATCAGCCTTCACCGCTAACCGTGGAACTTTACCGTCCCCGCGAAGACCCACTGCTGACCGCGGAATCCGACGCGGTCTGCGTTTTCAACTTCATAGAACAACACCTGAAACACCAGCAAACTCACCTCAACAACACCAGCACCTGTTTTTAACAACTAACTCACCTGCTAACCATCTGAAACACACCCGAGGCACTCCGGACCTCAACCAAGCACACCAACACGTCTCATAACATCATTCAACTTAATCAAGCCTACAAATCACTTGAAACAACACCAAACATCAAATCAAATCTCGGAATCAAGCCTAGGAACTCCAAAATTCTACAAATGACTCAGGAACCAATCAAACCTTGTCCGAATATCCTCAAATTCTGCACACGTCAAACATGACACCACGAATCCATTCCATCTTTTGGACTTCCATTCCGACCCTATTATCAAATTTTCCTCTACTGACCGGAAATCACCAAACTATTAATTTTGTCAGTTCAAGCCTAACTCTACCCCGGACTCCCAATTCACATCCCGAATCCAAACCAACCAATCTAATACCATACATTATAGCTGAACATCACCTAAAGAAGTAGAAATGAGGGAAATGGACTAAGACTCTCGGAACGACCAGCCGGGTCGTTACACTCCACCACCTCATCATACCATGGGTACTCCGGCACCCCTCGGGAGAGCATATATTGTGTGAGTAAGTTGCCGAAGAAGAACCTCTTAATCAGCCGCCCAAATTACGTGCGGGCCATCACACCGAGCATAATCACACCCACATTAATGGGTCTACTAGTCATCATGAATATGACACACACTCGAGCTCGAGTTCATTCACTGTTGTGCTCAACTTGCATGAGTCTGGCTTGCACAAAATTATGTCACACTTTGGCAGTCTTATTGAAATATGAGTGAACCATCTGAAGTGAATATTGCCTTGCTTCCTGGTCCACTTGGAATTTGAATCAATGTCACAAAGAGTGTTACGTATCCTTGTGTAGCTTGGGCTTCTGACAAATTTCTGGAGCCTCCTCGGGTAAGCATTCTCAACCCCCATATATGCACATAAGGACCGCCTATCCATTGGCATGTCCTTCCCCCATACACGTGTAGTGCCTCATCCTACATCCCAGTTGGCGTACAGTTCCCGAACCATGCTCAAATTTTCATGCACGGGGCATTCTATGAATTTGTCCATGTTTGGTGCGCACAACCGGCCAAGTACATCCGGGAAGTTTCTTTCTAAATCCTTGACATTAGTTCCCATCTCGGAAATGTATCGTCCATATGGCACGAAGTTTTTGTGCCATGCAATAGCCGCATCATTGACCAAATCCAAGCGAGGCCTCAGTCTCAATGGTTCCTGCTGTGATCCCTCGGCAATTTGTTTTCCTTTAGCTTGTCGCAAGGATCCTTCTCCTTGCTTTCGCTTTTTGGCCGCGGGGGAAGTGGTGGAGGACTTTCCTATTTCCTTACCTTTGCTTGCATTATCACGAGCCATAATAACCTGCAACACGAATAAGCAGGAATGTGAGAACTCATCAAGGAATATTCTTAAGGTTGTCGCGCGAGTCAAAAATGACCCCACACTTAAAATTGAAGGCTCAATGTAGAATACTTCACAATTTTGATCTAAAATGCAAAAGTGTTGCACTCCAAGGCCATGGGTACTCAAGACTTCCCCATGCCACACAATAGCTAAAAGGCACTAATCAATGCCACACAAACAAGTGAATGATCATGGGTTGGTGAATTCACCTTAATGAAAGCAAGTGGAATATGGTATTTTAATGTCCACAACTACTACAACTACACTAATTTAGCTAACTCTACAACATTCTAAAACATACATTATATAGGATACATGGTGTGGGCAACATGTGTGCATTGAAACCAAATTTCAAGCATGTAAAATCATCCCCACACACCCCACACTTAGCCAATATCATATACAAATACACTCGGTTACTCAGACTTCACTGGTGCACAAAATATGGATTCAAACATTTTAACAAACACCTTACGGGCATGAAGTGTGTGCATTCTAGTTTAACAATGGTGGAACATGGTGGCCCTCCCATATTTCAATGAATTAGAGGGAATTCTAGTTTACTACTCCGTATAAAAATACACCCACAACAAATTTTGGCCAATAACTAGACCACCCACCATAAAAAAATTCTTAAGAAACAACTTAGGGGGAAAAATTAGGGATTAGGGCAATTAGGAGAATGGGAAATTCATGGTTATATACCTATTAAAATACAAAAAGAAGAAGAAGAATATACATGTAGAATTTAAGATGAGAGCAAGAGAAGAACTTGATAAATTTTGAGAGAGGAGTGAAGAAGGTCGTGGCAGAAACGTTAGCGTGAGAGAGAGAGTTTGAAGAACGGGTGTTTTTGGTTTGGGTTATGTTTTAATTTGAGTTGGGAATGGGTAATTGGTATGTAGGATGGGTTTTAATGTGAGAGTATATGGGTAGATGGGTTGGGTTAATGGGTATGTATTAATTTAATAAACAAAATCGAAAAAGAAAAAAAATAATAACAATTAAACTCACTGTCTCACCCCCTAGCCCAGCGCCCCAAGTTGGTCCTGGCACTGAGAGGCTTAAGCACACTGGTTTGGGCGCCCCAGGCAGCATGGGGCGCTGGCCTGGGCACAGTTCACCAATTTTTTGATTTTTTTTTATAACATCTCGATCCCCCGAGCCTTTTATATATCCAATTTACATGTACCACACCATTCTACCTGTAATTTTTATGCATGCAAAGAAAATGCAAACTTTAGTCTACTCTAACTAAAAAAATTAAAAAGTTAAGCTATGAAAGCAATAAAAATTGGGTTGCCTCCCAACAAGCGCCTGATTTAATGTCGTGGCACGATGCAGAGTCTCGCTTACTCATCAACGAATACAACCTTGGTCTTCTCACGATCAATTATTCCTCCCCAATAGTGCTTTACTCTATGTCCATTCACTAAAAACTTTCTTTCACCATTTAAAGCTCGCAGCTCAATTACACCATAAAGAGTGACTCTCACCACCTCAACGGGCCTGACCATCCCGATTTTAACTTCCCAGGAAATAGTCTTAGCCGAGAATTGAACAATAATACCTGTTGGCCTGGCTCGAAGTGACGTGGCTTGATATGCTTGTCATGCCATCTTTTTGTCTTTTCTTTGTAAATCTTAGCATATTCATAAGAGTGCAACATGAACTCATCTAATTCATTCAACTTCAAGAGTTTTTTCTCGCCTACGGCTTCAAGGTCCATATTCAACTTCTTAATGCGCAATACGCTTTGTGCTCAAGTTCAACAGGCAAGTGACATGCCATCCCATAAACAAGCTTATCTGGTGATGCTCCAATTGACGTTTTGTATGCAGTTCTATATGCCCACAAGGCATCATCTAACTTTGCAACCCACTCCTTTCTATTCACACTCACCGTCTTCTCTAAGATTTTCTTTATTTCTCTATTAGACACCTCAGCTTGTCCACTTGTTTGAGGATGATATGTCGTCTCAAATCTATGGCGGACTCCATATTTAGCTAGAAGGTTATTCAATAACTGATTGCAAAAGTGTGTCCCTTCATCACTAATCAAAGCATGTGGAGTCCGAAACCTCGAAAATATGTTCTTTTTCACAAATGCAGCCACCACCATGGCATCATTTGTTGGCATTGCGATCGCCTCTACCCATTTTGACATGTAGTCAACTGCTAGCAAAATGTATTTGTTTCCTCTGGACGATGGGAATGGTCCCATAAAATCTATCCCCCACACATCAAAAATCTCGACCTCCAGGATGTTATTCAAAGACATCCCATGCCTCTTTGTGATTGTTCATGTTTTTTAACACTAATCACACTTCTTAACAAATGTATGGGCATCCTTGATAATGTTGGCCAAAAGAAACCGGATTGTAACACCTTTGCAGCTATTCTATTGCCTCCATAATGGCCCTCATAGGGTGATGCATGACAATCATACAACACTAGTTCGACCTCCTTTTCTGGTATGCATCTCCTCATCATTTGATCAGCACACTGCTTGTACAAATATGGCTCATCCCAGTAATAGATGTTCCCATCATGTAGAAACCTCTGTCGAGCTTCAGATTCAATTTCAGGAGGAAGTAATCCGCTCACCAGATAATTCACATAGTCTGCGTATCATGGGGGAGGGTGATAGCAAAAGGTTGATCATGAGGAAATACTTTTTTAATTTGGCCACCCTCCTCCACGTGGTCGTGATTTTCCAACCTTGATATATGGTCAGATACTTGGTTCTTTGTGCCCTTTCGATCTCGTATTTCCACATCAAATTCCTGCAACAACAAAACTTAGTGCATCAACCTAGCCTTAGATTCCTTCTTTGCAAATAGATACCTGATTGTTGCATGATCGGTATGGACTATGACTTTTGTTCCCACCAAGTATGCCTGAAAATTCTCAAAGGCCCACACCACAGCTAACAACTCCTTTTCAGTGGTGTGTAATTCAGCTGCGCATCATCAAGAGTCTTACTCGCATAAAAGATGGAAGAAAAAATTTTGTTGTTCCTCTGGCCTAGCACTGCCCCAATAGCATGGTCACTTTCATCACACATAAGCTCAAATGGTAAGGACCAATTTGGTGCCGCAATAATGGGGGCAGCCACCGGCTTCTTTTTGAGCTCTGCGAATGCTTTCAGTCAGCCGTCATCAAAATTGAAATTTACATCTTTTTCAAGCAACCTGCACAAAGGAGTAGAAATTTTAGAAAAATCTTTAATAAAGCACCGATAAAATCCTGCATGTCCCAAGAAACTCCAGACACCTTTCATAGAAATGGGTGGAGGTAATTTTTCAATCGCCTTCACCTTCGCCTTATCAACTTCAATGCCGCTCCTAGACACTTTGTGACCCAGTACGGAGCCTTCCCGCACCATAAAATGGCACTTTTTCTAATTCAATACCAGATTTATTTCTTTACAACGGGCCAACACCTTGCTCAAATTCTTTAAACAATCATCATAAGAAGACCCAAAGACAGAAAAATCATCCATAAAAACTTCCACAAATTTTTCCACCATGTAGGTGAAAATAATCATCATGTATCTCTGAAAATTAGTTGGTGCATTACAAATACCAAAGAACATTCTCTTGAAGGCGAAAGTGCCATAAGGTCTAGTAAAAGTGGTCATCTCCTGATCCTCTGGGCATATGACAATCTGGTTGTACCCCGAATAACCATCAAGGAAGCAATAATATTTATGCCCCGCCAATCTGTCCAACATTTGGTCAATGAATGAAAGTGGGAAGTGGTCCTTGCGGGTTGCTTTGTTGAGCCTTCAGTAATCGATGCAAACTCTCTACCCCGTCACAATGCGAGTAGGAACTAGCTCATTTTTTTCATTCTCAACCACGATCATCCCTCCTTTTTAGGCACACATTGTACTGGGCTTACCTAGTTGTTGTTAGATATAGGAAAGATGATAACTGCATCGAGTCACTTAATTACTTCCTTCTTCATGGCTTCTTTCATAATAGGATTTAATCTCCTTTGCTGCTCAACACTACGGTGGTGTCCATCTTCCAGAAAGATTTTATGCATGTAAAACGATTGACTGATTCCTTTGATGTCAGTAATTGTCCACCCTATAGCCTTTTTATGCTCACGAAGTACTCTGAGAAATTTTTCTTCTTGTACATTAGTCAGGCTGGACGAGATAATTACTGGCAATGTTTTAGATTTCCCCAAATAAGCATAGGCGCAGATGTGCTGGAAGGGGTTTTAATTCTAGCTTTGGATCTTTCTCAATAGATGGCTTAGGAAAGGTCGGAGTAACATGCCTGCCCAACTCCTCAAACTTCCCACACCCATGGACATAATTGCATGACATGTCAAGTACTTGCTCAATTTCGCCTATCATCTTATCTTCAATGTCTTCTTCATTCCCAATCAAAGCTCGTTTAAGAGGATCTATGGGGCTCATATAAAGCACCAATGACGTAGCATTGCCTTCCACTATAGAAATCATGGATAGCTCTTTATAGTGGGCTGGCAATCTGAGTGCTTTGTACACATTAAATACCTCCACTTGATCGCCCACTCTCATCGTCATCTTTCCTTCGCATACATCAATAATGGCTCAGCCCGTGGCTAAGAATGGACGCCCCAAAATAAATGGGACTTCCTGATCATGCTCGTAGTCCAAGATAATGAAATCAACATGGAATATGAAATAACTTACTTAAACTAACACATATTCAATCACTTATTCCGCGTGAGCAAGGGAGCAATCAACCAACTATAAGATGACCATTATTGGGCACGGCTCACCCAAACCCAACTTTATGAACACAGATAGCGACATCAGATTGATGCTCGCTCCAAGATCACATAAAGCTCGCCTGACTGCATGCTTACAAATCGATATTTGGATAATGAAACTACCAAATCCTTCAATTCTGAGGTAACTTGCTTTGGATTCTAGAGCTACATTCCTCAGTGAGTGCCACAGTCTCAAATTCAGTCAGCCTCCTTTTATTTTCCACTATGCCCTTGATGATTTTGCATATTTGGGCACTTCTTGCAGGATGTCTACCAGTGGAATATTGATTTGCACCTGCTTCAAAATATCAAGAAAATTTTTATACGCGGCATTATCCTTCACTTTATGCAATTTTTTAGGGAAAGGAGGTGGTGGCCTTGCAACTAATGGTGGTGATTGCTCAGCCATCGCCTCTTCCGCTGGCTTCTCTGACTCCTTTGATTTTTTTGATTTTGACTCTATAGTGGCCGGCCTCTCATTAAAGGTCTCCTGTTTTCTCTTTTTCGACTGTAATTCTTCTAATTGTCTCTCATTCCTCAATGACATAGCATTAATAGATGCCTTAGGATTAGCCTCAATGACACTTGGAAAAGCTCCAACTGGTCGAGTATTTTGGGCATCAGCAAGTTGTCCCATTTGGCGCTCCAAATTTCTTATTGATGCGGCTTGGGCCTGCTGGTCAACCATCACTTTCTTTATCATCTCTGTTGTGTGGGCTTGCTGGTCAGCCATCAATTTCTTTATCGTTTCCTCAATGTGACTTGTTGAGTTTGCATGTTGTTCATCTTGAGGTGGTCTATATTGTTGTTGAGGTGCTTGTGGTCGGTATTGATTTTGAGCACCTTGATTTCCACCCCAAGAGAAGTTCGGGTGGTTCCTCCAGTTGGAATTGTAAGTGTTCCCATACAGGTTTGTTTGTCCCCTATTTGCGTTACCCATAAAGTAGACAAACTCTGGATTAACTGGGCATAAGTCGCTCGTATGACCCTCTCCACATACTTCACAAAATAATTGAACTTGTTGCAGTGGTTGAGCTTGTTGCTTGTTAATAACCAAGGTCATCTGATTGACTTGGTTGGTTAGTGTGGAAATCTGCGTTGATAATGTCGAGACGATATCTAACTCGAGAATCCCTACAGATTTTTGCATTGTGTGTCTGCCCATCTCTCCTTGCCAATCTGGATTGCTTTTGGAGAATTTGTTCAATAATGCATATATCTCATCAAAAGCTTTTGTCTAACACTTGACCTCCAGCTGCAACATCTACCACAATCTTTGTCTCAGGATGTAGCCCTTCTATGAAAGTGTGAGCTAAGACTTCATTTGTCTGATTATGATGAGGACAGTCTCTGAGCAACCCCTTGAACCTCTCCCAAGTTGAGTATAAAAACTCCCCTGATTTCTGTTTGAAGGCGCCTATCTCACTTCTGATCTTTGTAGTTTTGCTTGAAGGGAAGAACCTTGCCAAAAATTTCATCGCCAGATATTTTCATGTTGTAATAGAATTAGTTGGTTCTGCCTTAAACCATCGCTTTGCTTCGCCTGACAGAGAGAATGGGAAAAGTGTGAGACGCACATAGTCAGGAGTGACCCTGTTAGTGATGTAAGTATCGCTAATATCCAACAAATTAAGGATATGTTGTTGTGGATCCTCATGTGGAAGACCCATAAATTGCCCATTCGCATGAAGTAGCTTGATCATGCTCTGTTTCAGCTCAAAGTGCCCAGTGATTCTGGGCTTCATAATGCTAGAGATGACATTAGCAATGTTGGGCATCGCCACCTCCTGAACAACCATGTGTTTCTCCTCTACCATGTTCACGTGAAATTGAACAAGTGTCTGAAGATTATTAGTATACCTTGCTTCCCTCAACCTCCTATGAAATGTTCTCTCAGGTTCGGGGTCAAAGCCTTGAAGTTTGTCATGGCTTCTGACCATGCACGTTCAATCAAAGTTCCTGAGATCAAAGTAACAATCAAGTAGTATTAGACTTGACAAAATAAACAGTGAAAGCAAAAACTAGAAAGTAGTCAATATTCAAGTCTCCGGCAACAGCGCCAAAAACTTGTTGCTCCCAAACGCACACGTAAGTATACGTGGTCGTACAAGTAATAAATTGATAAGTCGAGTGTCGAACCCACATAGACTTGTATCAACTACACACTAAATTCACCAAGATTGTTATTCAGTCAAGCCAAACTCGAGTTCAAGTGTGTGATTATAAACTATAATTCTAAGTAGTAACTTAATTATCAAGCAGTAAAATGGTTGTTATATATTCAGTAGAGACAAATATTCCAGGGTTGTGATTGATTCACCAATCCTGTTGTGCTCTAGTTAACTCTCTCTTTCATACAATTCACTCATGGTTACTAATTAATCGAAAAATCTCATAGCTTTCTTCCGAATTACTACTCGCCCATTCAAAATAGATTAACGCCTATATTCCTATAAAATCAATCTATTAAGAAAGCATTAAGATTACAATATTTAATTAAGCACGGTGACTAGGTATATTCCTATCCTAACCACAAATCCCCCCTCCCTCGGAGTTAAGATCATGCTCTCTTCAATTCTTCTCTAATCTAAACATGGTTTTCCCAAGCATAACATAGATAGTAAATAAAACCTAACTACTAGCCAGACAATTAAGCAATTCATCACAGAATTGAAGAAACAACCATATATTAGTGAATTGTAATCAAGGTTAAGTCAACGTTAAACAACAATATTCATGGCTAAATCACAACCCCAGAACTATGGGTTTTTAGCCACTCATGATAATAGCAAACAATTTCACAAGTGTTGGATAATTGAAAAATTCTAAGAAAAAATGAAGAAAACTGAGATCTCTTTGCTCCCGAACGTTTCTCGTGTGTATTCTCCCTTCAAAGTGGCGTCTCTCCTAAAAAAATAGGCTTAGTCTTGCTTTTATACGCGGTGGGTAGGTCTAGGGCCGAAATAACCTTGTCCCGGACAAAGTTAGACAAAAATCACGTCACCAGCGTCTAGCCCAGTGTCTCACGCTGGCCCTGGCGCTGGTAATTGAACACACTGTCTAGGACTCCACATGTGGTGTGGGGCGCTGCCTATGGCGTTGAAAACCCATTTTTTTATTTTCCTCCATTTTGGTTTTAATCTCGCACATTTTTCCCTCAATTGCTTTCGGATGATTCCTACACATAAAAACACCCCGAATTAATATACATATAAATATATATACTTTAAGCTTAATATCACTTACTAATGGATTAAGAAGATATGATATTAATAAATATTTTAATATTTGAGTTGGTGGGCTATGATTTAGCCCTAGTCCATTAAGTAGCTTTTTGTAGGACAAAAAGAGTTGGATTTGGGTCACCAAATTGATTGGATCGAAATCAATAATTTGATTCTCATTATCTTTGATTGTGATAATGTAAGAAGATTTTGCACTAATTGAATTGATACTAGACCATCTTGTAAATCTATATGACTAAATATGTACTTGATTGCCTAGAACCTTTGTGAACTTGTTTATGTTTTTTATTGGACTATTGAATAATACTAGAGGTATTATAAAGAATAATCTAATCAGAAATGAGCAACCTTTTATTTTCGGGTTGTTTAATCATTGAATATCTAAATTTACTAGCCTGACTAATCCAATTCGAGCCAATTTAGTCCATTGGGGTTGTAAAGTACGCCTTACCGAAATGCTCTTTATGCTTACGACTCTCAAATCGAGAAATCTAGTTAAGACTGGATGATCTTAATCATCCCATCATATTTTTCGATGTTTTTTTCTTTAAAAAAAACTTCTTTAACATTATTTTTACCTTGTTTGGTAAAAAATAGTATATACTTGTGCTCAACCACCTTATTTGGTTACACTTATAATCTATTTTATCCAAAATAAAAAGGAAAAAAAAAGGTAAAAATTGCATGGGCACCCTATTTGGTCGCCCCTATTTAACATATACCCTAATTTTGACAACTTCAGATCCTGCGACTTATGCGCTCATTTCTTCCTCCTCTTCTTTTCCTAATTCTGACAGCATCGCAAAACCAGAGATGAAACCGGGCCCGTCGGCCATATCTTCACATCAACATTCTCATCAAGGGATAAGTTCAAGTCTAAGCAAAAAATCATCTTGCTGCTATTTGACTTCTTCAACACCAGTATAATTCTCTTTCCGACGACCGCAATAATTGTCTTTTCAGCTGTCGTCGACGTTTTATGAATTTCATCACGGTAACACCGACCTAAAGAAAACTCCATACCACACACACACACACACACACACACA
>MDKI01121408.1:0-93503 GCA_005239505.1 Nicotiana paniculata | reverse complement strand
TTAAACCGGTGACTTGGGACACCAAATAAACTATTCCAAGTGGCGACTCTAAAAAAAAAAAAATATTCCCATTTCGAATAATGTCACTTTAAGTGGAAAAACTCCCATACCCCCTTTTGGGGCGTATAAAAAAGGGAGGTGTGACAATAATTAAGAGAGTTATTCAATCGGTGAGTACAAATAAGGAAAGACTAAAAGGAATATTCAAGCAGCGTGGAATCAACATGAGTACCCCTTGATTTAAGGGGTTAAAATTAAACGGTTAATAGGCAAATAACGAATAAGGAAAGTTCCCATGCATATACCATATACGGAAACAATTTCAACCCAATACAAGTATGTAATTGAGACTAGGTTCATAAGATTTTATTAAGGAAATAAGGATCAATTAACAGTAAATCAACCATGTAGTAAGTAAGAAATAAGTTAAAAGTTGGAAGTCAGTAAGAATAGTCCATAAGAAATCAGTATGTTTTTTTTTCAAATCTCAAAGAATCAGGGATTCAAAATTAATCAGGAACCCTAACAAAGTAAAATTACAGAGAATCATGTATTCGAACAGGAATAACATCAATTGGGCAAATAATAGGCAATCAAAAACATAGCAAGGTAAAGAACCATATAGAATTAGGGATTCGATGCTAGCACACATTAATCGAACAGATTAAAGAGTCCGAACCCTAATCACTACAGAAGCAAAATGACATAGGTTTAGAGACAAAGCAGTACTAAAGGGATTAAACGAAATGTACACAATATAAGAAGTGGAAATCAAAATTAGGAACCCTAATGAGCAAAAATAGGGTAAGATCATAGAAAGCTTAAAACATTTATGAGAAATAAGAGTTCATGCAATTAAACGAACACATCAGTCAGAGAGAGACTTAGAAATATAGAGTTTTCAACATATTATGTGAAATGAAAAGAGAACATCAGATAAATCATTGAAACATAGAAAGAATCACAGAACAAAACTAAAAGCCGAAGAAAAGATCATTTGGAAAGAGGGGTTATGAAACCCTAATTTTGGGATGAAGAGACGTTTAGAAATATGAAAGTTTTTTGAAGGAAACATATAAAAGCTTCATAATATACGTAGATCTAAGACAGACCTAAAAGAAAAATCAAAAAATCTTGAGAGTTAGGGTTTCTGAGAATCCAGAGAAGATAAGAAAATCTTATAATGTTACCGGTTTTAGCCGGAGCAGTCATAGATCTAACTCGAATGGCCGGAACTGGCCGAAAAATGTCATGAAGGACCATGGGTAGGAGTTGAACCGCTCCAGGTTAACCTGAGGACCTTATGGTAGCATAAAACCGGCGTGGGGTGAAGCAAAGTCAGAAGAGGGTGAGAGGACATAGCTTCCAGCGAGGGAGGTGGCCGGAGAGGATGGAGACGAGAAGGATCTAGAGAGAACAAGATATAGAGAGAGTGGGAGGTAGATAGATGATTGAACGGGGAGTGAATGAGGGGAAGGGAGGGGGGTGGTAGTTGTTAGGTCTTAATTTGGTACGAGTGAATCTGGGTCGTTGATCTAATTTGATCAACGGTCCAGATCACACACAAGATTGGGTCGGGTAGGCTTAGAGGTTAGGCTGGTATTGGGCTAAACTAAATGAGTTAAGACCGGATTTGATTTAGGATAGATTTTAAATAAAATTGGCTACTTGTTAAATACCCAATTAAATAGATAAATAATAAATAAAAATAGCTAATAATTATATAAAAATGAAATTAAGGCTAAATAGGTGAAATTAAGGTAACTAACTAGTATTAAGAATATAAAATGATAGATTATTGAATTAAAATAGCATAAAATGTACTATTAGGCTATTAATTTGAAAATTGTTGTAATTATAGCCAAATAATGCCAAATCGGCTAATTTGTGGAATAATTAGATCCTAATAGAGTCAAAAATGATATATTGGGCTAAGAAATGTTTTTAAATTATTTGTAATGCAATTATGAATAATTATTGGATGTAATATGCTTAATAAATTAGAAAATAAATATATAAAAATATGGAAAATTATGGAAAAATACCATTTATTATAAAAAGTGATTTTGAAGGTATATATGCAGATTTTAAAATAATTTGAGGAAAACTTGGTTATCAACACCTTACTGACTTGGCTACTTTTTCTTTTTTTTTCTTTCTTCCCTTTTATTATTCCCCTCCCAGAATGTTGGTTCATGCACTCTGGCATCATCATCCTATCTTACAATATCCAGTGGCCTTCCACCCTCTCCTCCTCCTAGTCCTCCCAAAGGCAGAAACAAAGGCAAGAAGAAAATGGATGATTCAGGCAACATCATGCAAGAAAACACAATAGAACGAGTAGAGGACACTGACGGCCAGGGTATTCGGGTTCAGACTGAAACTATGTCGCAGTTAGAACGGAAGTTGTTAAAATTTCAAGAAGAGCTTGATCAAGCGCGGAATCTGGAAAACCTGTCATTTACCCTCAATGTCCTAGACGCCAACCTCCATAACATCCAAAATCCTACACCTTCTCAAAACATCCCAAAGCACCAAAATAATTCTCCAGCTCATCATCACACCACTCCACCAAAGAACCAAACTCTTCCAGCACAATGCAATGCCTGCCAAAGAACACTCCATTACTTATCCCAGAACTTCAGAACTCCAAACGACCATTTTTACACCCATGCACCAGGCCACCACAACAATCCTATCTATGTGGAAACCATACTGCACTCGACTCAACCTGTCTCATACACACCTGAGTTTGATGAAATGGATCTGCTTATCAAGAATATGGCTGAGGAACTTAAGAAGCTGACCAGTCGGGTTCAAGGTGTTGAAGGAAGAAAAGGAATCGAGGGGCTGAACTATGAAGACCTCTGCATAAAGCCCGACGTCGAACTACCTGAGGGGTACAGACCTCCAAAGTTTGAGATGTTCGATGGTACATGTGATCTGAGGGTCCATCTGAGGACCTACTATGTCAAGTTGGTTGGAGTAGGGAAAGATAAGAAGATCCGCATGAAGCTATTCATGAGAAGCCTAACATGAGATGCTATGTCTTGGTACATCATCCAAGACCCCAAGAAATGGTCGAATTGGGTAAGCATGACGTCTTACTTCATGGATAAGTTCATGTTTAATACGGAAAATGCATCAGATGTGTTCTACATCCAGAATCTTAAGATGAAGCCAACAAGAACATATCGCGAGTATGCTACTCGTAAGAGATCCGAAGCTGGTAAGGTCAGGCCCACCTTAGACAATGAACAGATGAATAAGTTCTTTGTCCAAGCTCAAGATCTGCAATACTACGAGCGGTTGATGGTGATTGATAACCTTAAATTCTATGATATTATCAAGTTGGGGGAGTGGATCGAAGAAGGAATCAAAAGTGGTAAGGTCACTAACATTGAAGCTTTGCAAGCCACAAGCAAATCCTTATAGTCCGGTTGTGTGTCCAAGAAAAAGGATATGCCGTGATGGTTGCACAAAGAACAAAATCTCCACTAAATATCAAACCTACCCAACACCTCCACTTACATATCAACCAACCCAAGATTACCAAGCACCCTCACCCTCATACCAAGCACCACAACCAACCTATCAATCATCTCTACCACCTACATATCAACCTACTTCACCTAGATATTCCCAGCCTGCTCATGTTTACCGCACTTACAATTCTCAACCATCCCACTATCAATCATCCCCTGCACGCCAAAACTTCCTTAGACCTCGACCAAATTTCGACCGAAGACCTCCCAAGCATTACACTTCCATTGCCAAACCTATCTACCAGTTGTATGAGAAGCTAAAGGCTGCTGGTTATGTCACCCCCATCCCTGTTGTGACCCCCGCGAATCCTTCTCAGTGGGTTAATCAAAACAAGTCATGTGCATACCACTCCGGCATGAAAGGACACACGATCGATGAATCCCACTCTTTGAAGGATAAGATACAGTCCTTGATTGATAATAAGATCATCATGGCAAAAAAATCCGCTCCAAACGTCCACAACAATCCTCTCCCAAGCCATAAGGGTGGAGGCATCCACATGATTGAAATAGAAGAAGAATCGGGTAGATCGTAGAAGGCGATGACCCAAAGAAACCAGCGGTTACTCTCAATCCAATCCTAGTCTAGATTCAACCAAATAGAGATGCTGAGATAGCTGCATTAGTGCCTTTTGAGTTTGAAACAGCACCACCTGCAAAGGCACCTGCGCCGTTCTAGGTCTAAGTCATTCCACCAGCAAAAGCTCTCGCACAATTTAAGGTTGCAGTCGTGCCACCTACTAAGGCACACGTTCCGTTCAAAGTAAAGATAGTTGCACCAATAATAGTGGCAATATCAACCACGCCACCCTTCGATACAAACAATGTACCATGGGACTATGCAGCCGAGGCGAGAAGGAAAGGCAAAGTGAAGACTGGAGAAGCTTCCGCAGCACAGGGTATAACTAGGACTGGCAGAGTCTATACGCCTGAGCATTTTAGTCAATCAAGCAAATAGGCTTCCAACAAGCCACCCATTGTTGAGATGGGTCCATATGACCTTTGGAGGAAAGCACAGGCCAAGGAATACTCCGTCATTGACCTGTTCAACAAGACCCTAGCTCATATCTCCATTCTTTCCTTGCTGCAAAATTCAGAGGCACACATAAATGTTTTGTTGAAAGTGATGAATGAAGCGTATGTGCCAAACAATATCACTAGTGGGGAAATGGCCAATATGGTAGGCCAAGTCTTAGAAAGTCATAAAATCACCTTCAACGAGGACGAGCTATTTCCCGAAAGGCTGGGTCACAACAAAGCCCTGCACATCACTGTGCAATGTGAAGACTATTTCAACACCAGAATTCTTATCGACGGGGGATCCAGTCTCAATATCTTGACATTGATAACGCTCAAGAAATTGCGCAAAGGGATGCATGGGATAAGAGATGGAGCGATAAATGTGAAAGATTTTGATGGCTCTCAGAATTCCACTATTGGCGAGATTAGCATGTGCTTGCAGATGGGGCCAACTTGGTTCGATGTTGACTTTAAAGTAACAGATGTATCAGCGTCCTACAAATTGCTATTAGGACGGCCATGGATACATGATGCTGGGGCCGTAGCATCAATGTCGCATCAGACAGTGAAGTTTGAATGAAATCACCAAGAGGTAATCATTCATGGAGATGGAAGCAATCCTATTTACAGTCGCCAGACTATTCCAGTAATCAAAGGAAGAAGAAAGTTGGGTGGAGAAACTTACCACTACATTGAGCGGGTCAACGCCATAGAAAAAGACAAATGGTGGGAAAGCAAGACCATAAGCATGATAAACTAGCGAGGGTATGAGCCTGGTAAAGGGATCTGCAGGAATCTCTATGGGATCTCCAAACCCATAAAGATCAACAAACATACCACCACTTTCGGTCGGGGATACGAATTGTAACGACCCGATCGGTCATCCCGTGGAATTTGCATTATTATTGTTGTTTTTTCCTAGTGATATATTGGTATTACTGTTTATGACGTGTTAGAGTTGCTTGGCTCTGGTTCAGAATGGTGGTAGTTTAGCCATTTAGTCTTTACAAATAACCTTATAGTTGGAAAAGTCAACTAAGAGCTGAGTTATTAGTAAACGACCTCTGAATGAGGATTTTATGGTTCAGATAGTTTTGTTAGGTGATTCGGGACTTATGAGTGTGTTCAGAATATTTTTGTGATGTCCGGTGTAGAATTAGGCTTGAATTGGCAAAAGTTAGCTTTTGGTGATTTCCGGTCGGCAGTGGAAAATAGGCTATCGGGGTCGGAATGGAATTCCGGAAATTGGAACATGTTCGTAATGTCATTTTGGATATGTATGAAAAATTTTAGGTCAATTGGACTTGTTTTGGATAGTTTCGGCATCATTGGTGGATTTTAGAAATTTCAATGTTCTTAGGCTTGTATCCGATGTGATTTTGGTGTTTTGAGGTTATATTTAGTGTTTTGAGAGTGCAACTAAGTTTGAATGATGTTATGGGATATGTTGGTTGTTTTGGTTGGGGTCCTTAGGGGCTCGGAATTGATTTTGGATGGTTATTTTTTGCCTTAGAAAATCTGTTGTTTTTCTGGTGTAAGTGCAACAGCAAATTGTTCATCGCGATCGCGAGGATTGGTCTGCGAACGCGTAGAGAAATCTGGAGCCCGATAATTTTGTGAATCACGACCGCGGGAGAATGTATGCGACCGTGAAGGTATGTAGCTTTTGTCAGTGCGATCGCATGAGTATTGGTGCGATCGCGTAGGGTTAGTCAGGCGCGTGGGGAGTGGGTTCAACTGTTCTTCGCGATCGCGTGGGTTGAGGTTCTATTGAATCATGATCGCATGTCTTATTCTGCGATTGTGTAGGGTCTTTTGAGGGTTTGGGAAATTTGTTCTTCACGATCGCGTGGGGACTCCCACGATCGCAGTGAAGAAAAGACTGCACAGTATTTAAATAAAACCTCTACGACCATAACCCACTTTTCTACAATTTTTGAACGGGAATAGAGCTTTTGGAGCTATTTTGAATAGGGAAAACGATTGTTCTTCATTGAGGTAAGGATTTTGGACCCCATAACTCGATTATTTGTAATTAAGGACTAAATTAACAGTGTTTGATTGGGGAAAATCAGAAGAAAAAGGTGAAGTTAGGGCTTGAGATTATGAGGCCTTCTAGGGATGATTTGAGGGGTCAAACGAACTCCGATTTCAAAGTTCTTTATATATATGGACTCGTGAGATGATGAGGATCGTTTTGATATAAAGTTGTTTGAGTTCCGAGATACGGGCCAGGGGGTCAGGTTTTTGCTAATTTCGGGTTTTGTGCATAAAGTTGATATTTTTCAATTGGAATTCATTCCCTTTATCATAATTTGATGTGAAAAATCTGATCTTTATTGTTCAGAGCACTCGGAATTTGATTCGAGAGGCAAACAGGTTGCAGAGTAGATTTTCGAGCTAGTTTGAGGTAAGTAATGTCTTTAAATCCTGTCCTGAGGGTATGAAACCTCCGACTTTACATCTTTTCACGGATTTGGACTGACGCACACACTGTATGACGAGTGTGGGGCGTGAACGAATTGGAAAATTGGGAAAAATGTACCTTTTTAGGCAACTATTGAGTTGAGAAACCGATTTTAAAGCATATGATTTATAGTATTACTATGTTTTGATATATTTGGGTTGTAAGCCATGTTTGGGCCATAGTTCTGATCTGTTTAACCCCTTGGGGCTATTTTACTAATATTCTCACTACTTTGAAACTATGATTTCACACTCAGTCTTTCTTGTGAAATTGTTGACACTCCTATTTGATGATATTACTATTTTTTGAACTGAAATACTATTTTGGGTCGAGAACCCCGTTTTATTCATGGGCCGAGTGGTATGCTGAGAGTGTCTGACTGAGTGAAGCTGAGGGCCAACATTGTGAAGATATTGATGATATGAGAGAGAGGCCGAGAACCTGAGAGATGATTTATGCCATGCGGTGGGTTGTTTATAGCGCTTGGGTTGTAGGACCCCCTCCGGAGTCTGTACGCACCGCCAGTGAGCGCAGGTACCTACTGAGTGCGAGTGTCGATTGACGAGTTATGAGTGATTGGGAGGCATGAGTGACAGTAAGGTTGCCTGAGGGGTTGATGTTGAGTGACTGTGAGGTGTTGAGTGACTGTTACTGAGTGATGGTGAGGTGCTGAGGGAATATTTCTGAGTGCTGATTATGGCCCGAGGGCTATTTCACGATGATATTTTAGTGATTTTTGACTATGACTCACTTCATTTTTCAAACTGATATTACTGAGAGTTTTACTGAGAAATATTAGAAAATATATTTGTTTCAAAGGATTTTATGGAAAATGGTTTTCGAACTTATGTATTTGATGTATACTTTATGGAGACATGATGTTTTACTGTTTTCTGGATTGGTGTATATGTAATATGTGTTTCTTATTCTCAAACTGTGATTTATTTTCATTACTACTGAGTTTGCGTACTCATCATTACTCCCTGCACCCCTGTGTGCAGATCCAGGTACTGGTTCGGAATAGTAGTCGTCTGAGTTCATTGTGATCAGCGTTTGGAATCCGAGGTAGCTATCCAGCGTCCGCAGCTTCTCCACTTCCCTTCTTCATATAATAATTAGTATTTGATTCATAGACATTTATTATGACATTAGCAGAGTTAGTTTGTTTATTAAATGCTCGTGATCGGTTGACTCATGTCTTTGGGGTTTTGTTTAGACACTAAATTATATTATAATATCTTAAAGACTTAGAGAAAAATTTTAATTGCTTATTTTGCTGATTATTATAAATTTTCGAAATATTATAATAGAACAAATACGTAGTTATATGATGGTTAGCTAGCCTAGTTCCACGATAGGCGCCATCACGGCCTGTTAGGATTTGAGGCCGCGACAAGTTGGTATCAGAGATCTAGGTTACATAGGACTCAACGTTCATGAGCAGGTTTAGTAGAGTCTTGCGGATCGGTACGGAGACGTTTGTACTTATCTTGGAGAGGCTGTACAACCCTTAGGGAAACATTCCACATTCTTGAATTCTTATCGTGTGAATCCATTTATTCATCCAAAGCGTAACTCTTTGAATTCCTTTCATGTATTCGAATGCGCACGCGAGCGCTTGGTATCAGTTGTGTGTCATCAGTTTATGACTTCCATGGGTGAGATGTGATTGTTCGCATGTTGATAATGGGCCAGTCAGAAGGACTTGAGGCCGGATTTTGTCTGTTGCTTGAGTGTTGAGATTTCATTTATGTGAGCACATTGTTGGGGGAATTATATGTTCGTTTGTGTCGTTATTGATGCAACTTTTTGAGTAGATGATAACATGGTAAGTGTGATCGGATAGTTAGATGTATTCAGGTTGTTTGATTATGACCAAAATGAATTGGCGGGAGACGTGGCAGGAGCCATTGATTATTTGACTTCTGTATTAAGTTAGAATATGGCCTCAAGTTTTCCCATGTTGTTTAGATGCGGAGTGAAGCGGATCCTTCTGTTGTGTTATGGGTTCCGGGTGATGTCATTTGGGTTGACCAATGCCCCAACATCATTCATGTATTTGATTGACGGTGTATTAAGCCGTGTTATAACTCCTTTATTATTGTATTTATTGATGGCATCATGTCGTACTTTTGTAGCCAGGGGTAGCATACTCAGCAATTGATGATGGTATTGCCATCAGCTTCAAGTTCTTATACCACTAAGGGGATGTCTCGAGGGCAGGCAGTGGTTGTATTCTAATGTAGGAAGGTGTAGTGATTATGTGATAGCTATGATTTTCGGAAGTGTATAGGGAGATTATTTTAAGGTTAAGCAGGCAGGGGTATCTCCTACGGGTTGTCCTGAGGTGCGTGACCCTTATATTTATCCGAGTAAGTTCTCTCTATCAGTAAATGATGTATGTTGCAACTTAAGTTTAGATCGCTTGTGGGGGTTGGAATGACCATTACTATGGTGAATACTAGATTGCATACAATTTGTAGGTTAGTTGGTTAGGGTCATATGAGCTTATGGAGGATTTAGTTGAACCTCACCACAATATGGTGGCAGTGATAGTGTATGTGCATCGGGAGTTATTGTTTGTCTTGATATTGGCTTTGATACAAGTGGGGGGAGTCCGTTAAATTATAAGTTTATTACACGATTATGTGTCGTATTGGTTTCGGTTCCAAGTATGTTGGTGAATCAGTTAGGACCTACAAAGGTGGAGCCTGGGAATGACTCGAGTAATTGAAATTTCTTCGATACAAGTTGTAATGTACTTTAACTATAGTGGAATTCATTGTATGATGGATTTGTACTGGTAAGTGGGGTCAGTTCGTTATGTTTACTTGATTAGGGTAATTGAAATTGCGTAGAGTAAACGACGCTCGAGAATGGTTCAGACAGATTCAAGGTTATATGTAGCAATTGGACTCCAAGGTCTAAGAAACGGTAGAACTGAGATTTACGTGGAAAGTGTCAAGGCCTGTGGTGTATTTGCATTATCATGGATTCTATCCATCATTATCAGGAAAACAAAGGTAATGACATTAAATTCGCATGAAGTCTATTCAGGGTAAGTATTTTTAATGTGGTGCTTTGGGGATATTTGAGAGAGTATTAAGTGGCTTATGAGCCTTAGACGATATATTCTTTTGATGCTCATGTTTCTTTTGGTGAGTCGGGATTGAGAATATCAGTATTATGGCAAGAAGAAGTATAAATTCGAAGGTAAGTCAGAAGGAACTTGAATAAATAGGACATCCTGGTAGTAGGTTGGATCAACATGATAAGGGATACGATTAGATCTTTGGGTGTTTATGAGGTAATGAGTTGTTACAGGTGTTTCTTAGCAATTCTCTTGGGATTTGGTGGCATGCGTAGCTTGGTTGAGTTAGAAGGATTCAGTCCTGACGATTTGGTGTTGTACAAATGGGATTCAGAGAGTTCTTGATGGTTTCTACCATGGTTAGAGATGTATATTTCTACTGGTGCGAGGGCCATGTGATGTATAGTGATTTTGCTTCTAAATGGGATTAATGGAAAGTTCTTGGCTAGTTGGGTACGTAGTTGTTTGCGGCTAGGAAGGGAGCATAAAGTTCTCATATTTATGATATGATTTCATGGCGTATGCGGTATTTTGAGTATAGTGGAGAGTGGCCTATATAAGGTCACGGTTCAGTTCTGGAATAAAGGTCAGAACCGGCAGTCTCAAATGGTTAGGTAAAGGATACCACTATTGGTGTGACTGGATGGGGGTATATATTCAGAAAGGGTAATGTGCTTAGGGAAGTGTGTTTGAGTAATTGTGCTTCATTGGTATTGCGACGCTCTTTTGTTGGATCGACTGCTGATATTCAAGTTTTTTTGGTGGCATAGAAGAATTATAGGAGTATCACTCGTGGAATGATAAAGTATTAGGGGTGTGTTATATATTTGAGTGGTGGAATTGGGATCAGATATAGTAATTGGTGCGCCTCATGTATTTTAAGACTGGGAGTTTTCATGAACAAATTATTTTTGTAGTTGTGAACTACGAGGATGTGAGCAAAGCTAGTCAGGAGTTAGTATGTGTCATGATTAAGTCATTATGAACCTTTGGAGATTTATCTACATGTTGTGGATCACAAGAGTTGATTTAGAATATAATTATTGGTAGGCCAGTATGGGTGTGTGTTCTACACAGAGTAGGAATTGTTGACCCAAAATTGCTATTCTTAAGGGATGTACCATTTGATTGTCATTGAGTTTATTCGTGTTTTGGAGTGGTCTATGAGTTACCTTTCCGTGTTTTGAGGATTTGTGGTTGTTCGTTATATATGTGCATCGGGTGTAGTTCTATCGGGGCTTTATAGCGAGATTTGAGTAAGGTAAGTAATTGGGTGTTGCATGATTGAGACGTGTTGTTTATGTTCTTTCTGGTTCGGGTGGCATGGTATCGTCCAATTTCCCCGTGGTTATGGAAATGCACTTTGGATAATTGATGTCGAATTTCGCGTGGTTATTGATTTTGAGCAAGGTGGCTTGGAGTATGTCATGTGGTCCAGCGGTTGGATGAGATCACGCTTTGTAGCTGAGTTAGGTAGAGGTATGATCCTTGGTGTCTAATTTTTGTGATGGTATTTCACGATGTGTATCAGGCTTTTAGCATGATGTGGTAATGGCATGGGTAATGGCATGATAGTCCTCTCGTGTGAGTCTTATCTATTTTATGAATTGAGCTCTTGGGATGTTGTTATTGAGTGCACGAGTTGCACAAGTTATGGCTTTGGATGGTGTTGGTGCTGATCGGACGAATGGTTGTTGGTTTCTATGTGTTTCTTTCACCATCGGCACCATTTGAAGGTGTTTAAGAGAGGTTTTGTTTGATAAGAGGTTATTTACCGGTATTGGGTTGTTATGAGAACCGATTTTGGATTAGGAGTCATCGCTATGAGTGTTGAGTCATGCGGTATATTATATGATTTAATCTTGTGTTGCGGATATGGCTTGATACAGTGTGTTCGGACTATTTCAGCTTATAGTCGTGGAAATTTGATCTTGTGAATGGACTCATAAGTGGAAAGTTGGCTCTATGGTTTATGGGTCAGGATCGGACTTCAAAAATTCAACTATGTTGTGCTATTAGACCTATATGGGGTAAGGTGACGTGGAATCACCTCTGAATATGTTCATGGTAGGTTACACAACAATTTTGGTGGTGTTTGGAACAACTCTAGAAAAATTCAAGAACGAATGCATGTTTAAGTGGGGGGGGGGGAATGTAACGACCTGGTCGGTCATTCCATAGAATTTGCATTATTATTGCTATTTTTTCCTTGTCGTAGATTGGTATTACTGTTTATGATGTGTTAGATTTGGTTGGCTTGGGTTCAGAATTGTGGTAGTGAGAATTTAGACATTTAGTCTATAAAAATAGCCGTATAGTTGGAAAAGTCAACTGAGAGTTGACTTATTGGTAAACGACCTCGGAATGCGGATTTTATGGTTCGGATAGCTCCGTTAGGTGATTTGGGACTTATGAGTGTGTTCAGAATATTTTTGTGATGTCCGGTGTAGAATTAGGCTTTAATTGGTGAAAGTTAGCTTTTGGTAATTTTCGGTGCGCAGCGGATATGTCTGCAAAGTTGGACAGGGTTCATAATGTCATTTTGGATATGTCTAAAAATTTAAGTCAATCGGAGTTGCTTTGGATAGTTTCGACATTGTTGGTGGATTTTAGAAATTTCAAAGTTCTTAGGCTTGAATCCTATTTGATTTTTGTGTTTTGAGGTTATATATAATGTTTTGAGAGTTCAACTAAGTTTGAATGATGTTATGGGATATGTTGGTGGTTTCGATAGGGGTCTCGAGGGGCTCGGGATTGATTTCAGATGGTTAACGGGTGTTTTTGGCCTTAGAAAATCTGTTGTTTTTGTGTCGTAAGTGCAGCAGAAAATTGTTCATCGCAAAGATTGGTCCGCGATTGCGTAGAATAATCTGGAGCCTGGTCATTTTGTGAATTGCCATCATGGGAGAAGGTGTGCAATTGGGAAGGTATGTAGCGTTGGTCAGTGCGATCGCCTGAGTATTGGTGCGATCGAGTAGGGTTAGTCAGGCGCGTGGGGAGTTGGTTAAACTGTTCTTCGCGATCGCGTGGGTATGATTGCGATCGCGTGGGTTGAGGTTCTATTGATTCGCGATCGCATGGCTTGTGGCGATCACGTAGGATATTTTGAGGGTCTAGGGAATTTTTACTAGTGAAGAAATGACTGGACAGTATTTAAAAAACCCTCGGCGACCATAACCCAATTTTCCACCATTTTTAACGGGAATAGAGATTTTAGAGCTATTTTGAAGAGGGAAAACAATTGTTCTTCATTGAGGTAAGGATTTTGGACCTCATAACTCGATTATATGTGATTAAGGACTAAATTAACAGTGTTTAATTTGGGAAATAGGTAGAAAAAGGTGAAGTTAAGGCTTGAGATTATGAGGCCTTTTAGGGATGATATGAAGGGTCAAACGGACTACGATTTTAGAGTTCTTTATATGTACGGACTCGTGAGATGATGAGGATCGTTTTGGTATAATGTTTGTCGAGTTCTGAGATGCGGCCCCGGGGGTAGGGTTTTGGCTAATTTTCGGTTGTGTTTATAAAGTTGATATTTTTAAATTGGAATTGATTCCCTTATCATAATTTGATGTGAAAAATCTGATCTTTATAGATTTGGAGCACTCGCAAGTTGATTCAAGAGGCAAGCGGGTTGCAGAGTAGCTTTTCGGGATAGTTTGAGGTAAGTAATGTCTTTAAATCCTGTCATGATGGTATGAAACCCCGGACTTTACGTCTTTTCACGGATTTGGAGTGACGCACACACTGGATGACAGTTGTGGGGCGTGCACGAATTGGAAAATTGGAAAATTGGGAAAAATGTACCTTTTTAGGCAACTATTGAGTTGCGAAATCTCTTTTAAAGCATATGATTTATAGTATTACTGTGTTTTGATATACTTGGGCTGTAAGCCATGTTTGGGGCCTAGTGCCGATTGGTTTAATGCTTTGGGGGATATTTTTACTGATATTCTCAATACATCGAAACTATCATTTCACACTCAGTCTTTCTTGTGAAATTGTTGGCACTCCTATTTGATGATATTACTATTTCTTGAAATGAAATACTATTTTGGGTCGAGAACCCCGTTTTATTCATGGCCCGAGTGGCATGCTGAGAGTGTCTGACTGAGTGAGGCCGAGGGCCAATATTGTTAGGATATTGATGATACGACACAGAGGTAGAGAGCCTTAGAGATGATTTATGCCATGATGTGGCTTGTTTATAGCGCTTGGGCTATAGGAGCCCCTCCGGAGTCTGTACATACCCTTAGTGAGCGCAGGTAGTTACTGAGTGCGAGTGTCGAGTGTCGAGTGATGAGTGATTGGGAGGCATGAGTGACAGTGAGGTAGCCCAAAGGGCTGATGCTGAGTGACTGTGAGGTGTAGAGTGACTGTTCCTGAGTGATGGTGAGGTGCTGAGGGAATATTTCCGAGTGATGATTATGGCCCAAGGGGCAGTTTTAAGATGATATTTTACTGAGTTTTGACTATGAGTCACTTTATTTTTCAAACTGATATTACTGAGAGTTTTACTGAGAAATATTATAAAATATACTTGTTTCAAAGTATTTTATGAAAACTGCTTTTCGAACTTATGTATTTGACGTATACTTTATGGAGACTTGATGTTTTACTATTTTGTGGATTGGTGTATCTGTGTTGTGTGTTTCTTATTCTCAGACAGTGATATATTTTTATTAATACTGAGTTGGCGTATTCATCATTACTCCCTTCACCCCTGTGTGCAGATCCAGGTACTGGTTCGGAGAAGTAGTCGTCCGAGTTCATTACCATACGCGTTTGGGATTTCAAGGTAGCTGTCCAGTGTCCGCAGCTTCTTCACTTCCCTTTTTCATATAGTACTTAGTATTTGATTCATAGACATTTATTACGACATTAGCAGATTTATTTTATTTCTTAGATGCTCGTGATCGGTTGACTCCAGTCTTGGGGGTTTTGTTTAGACAGTAGATTATATTATAATTGCTTAAAGACTTAGAGAAAAATTTTAATTGCTTGTTTTCCTGATTATTATAAATTTTCAAAATATTATAATAGAACAAATGTGTAGTTATGTGATGGTTGGCTAGCCTAGTTCCATGATAGGCTCCATTACGACCTGTAAGGATTTGGGGTCGTGACACGAATATACCTGGAAGGATTTCAATAGTTGGTCGCCATTGTGGAGCTGTGCTTATTACCCACTGGAACAACCGATACCGCATCTGGAGAAGACCTTCCATCAAGCCAGCATTATCTATGGGTCAGAAGAAGAAGAGGAACTTGCAGCATTGAGGAACTTATTCTTAGAGGATAATGACATGGATTGTTGTGTCGTTCTTGAGGAGGAGGGGGAAGAAAGCCCTTCCATACAGGCCGTAAGCCGTGGAGCATATCTCAAGAACTGGACCATCAAAGCAGCCAGAGCCCGACGAGCCTCGAGGTAGCAAGGCTAAACAGGCACTTTTCATCATCTTTTATTAAATGATTTCCCTTTTTCGCGTTTTTATTTCCGCAATAAGAGCTTCAATGTTCAAAACATTTATTCAACTTATCATGAGCACTTTTACGTTTTTATGAATCAATATTTATTGTTATCATTTTTTTTCGTTACTTTATCTATACAACATTAATTTTACTTGTGTTGATGAATCGATGACTGTGACATGCAACGAGACAACGCAAAAAAAAAGAAATTGATTCAGAAGAAGAAGATGATATACCTGGCGAGATTGTTAACGAAATTGATAAATTTTGAGAACAGACCTAAGTCCAACCTGGACGAGAACGAAGTCGTCAACTTGGGAGATTCGGAAAATGTCAAGGAAACTCGTATCAGCATCAATTTGATACCGTCAGAGAAAAAGGAATACACACATTTCTTGAAAGAGTATGAAGATATATTTGCGTGATCATACGATGTATGACTGGTCTAAGCACATCCTTTGTGGCTCACAAACTGCCAACCAATCCAATTTGCCCGCCGGTAAAGCAAAAACTCGGAAAGTTCAAGCCTGATATGAGTTTGAAAATTAAGGAAGATGTCACCAAGAAAGTCAACGCTAAGGTACTCAGGGTTGTGGAGTATCCAACATGGTTAGCCAATATCGTGCTAGTACCAAAGAAAGATGGGAAGGTGAGAGTCTGTGTCGATTACCGGGATCTCAACCGTGCCATTCCCAAAGACGACTTTCCATTCCCGAACATACACGTCCTGATTGACAACTGCACCAAGCATGAATTACAGTCATTCGTGGATTGCTTTGCTGGTGACAATCAGATCCGAGTGGATTAGGAAGATGCTGAGAAAACGTCTTTCAATCCTCCATGGAGAGTTCACTGCTATAAGATGAATGCTGGGGCCACTTATATGAGAAGCTATCATTTGATTTTCTATGATATCGCACCACAGTCTGCACATTAACTGTGGCAACTCCTTACATGTTGGTTTATGGCACAAAGGTTGTTATTCCTGCCGAAGTTTAAATTACTATTCTAAGAATCATACAAGAAGCTGAGCTCAGCGATGTAGAATGGGTAATCAGTCGTTACGATCAACTATCCCTCATAAACGGAAAAGGGATGAATTCATTATGTCATGGGCAGTTTATCAGAATAGAATGACCAGAGCTTTCAACAAAAGGGTCAAACCAAGACACTTCGCACCCGGGCAGCTGGTATTGAAGAAAATTTGTCCGCATCAAGATGAAGCCAAAGGGAAATTATCTCCTAACTGGCAAGGTACATACATGGTTCACCGAGTACTGACAGGAGGAGCATTTATGTATCGGCAAAAAAGAGCTTCACACGTGTAATAAATGTTGATGAATCAGTCGTCTACGTGGAGAAATGAAAACACGACACCTGGATGGGACTCTATGAAGAGGTGCGAGGTAAAGAGGCACAAAAAATCACACCCATGGGGTAATTTTCTACGGAAGTCTCAACCTGATTAAGAAGATGAAGAGACACGGTCAAAATGTATCCGAGCGGAACAAAGGGCAGATTCATAGATCTTCGATTAGTGATCCACACACTACATAACCTTCACACAACTGTTACGGTTACCCATTGTAATGTTAAATTAATGTCATACTTTGTTATTAGTGCTCAATCACTAAAAAGGGTAGACGTTATGTTAGGAAATTCCCTATATGAGGGAGTAAAATATAACCTGTAAGGGACATCTGAACTACTACTACAATACACTTTACTTTTCGTGCATCTCGTTCATTTTCCTTTATTTAACTACTTAGAATTATCATTCTTGCCTTGGTTATCAAAAACCCGTGTTCATCCTAAAAATAGCTTTGGTCAAAAGATCTAATTCTTTGGTTAAACAAATTGGTTCCGTTACCGGGAATCTGATAATCTCTGTTTTCTTTTCAAGCACTATCCTCTGAATCATGTCGAACTCAAAAATCAATAACCAACAAAGGGATGGAACTCCATCACCCTTGGGAACCCCACGAGGTTCAAGGGAGAAATCCCCAGAAAGACCCAACAACAATAATAATGGTAATGATCAAACAGGAGAACATGATCAGGTAAAGCAAATGATGGCAGAGTATGTGAGCCAGGCTTTGCAAGAATTTGCGAGAGGATTACCAGCAGCGTTACCTGCACCACTGACACCACCCCCTAATAATACCATCACCGTGGAAAATCCTCAGTTTGGGTTGGCAAACTCAGGAAGGGGAGATACTCCTAATCTAAATCTCTCGAAGCGAGGCCAGGTATGTCTAATAACTCTGAAATACAGACTTTATTACTAACTTTGCAGAAACAGGTGAAGGAACAAAAAGATCGAATCGAACAAATTCCTGGAGTGCCACCTGTTATCAAAGGCATTGACGTTGATAGATATTCTCAAAAACCTTGGAAACCAAGCGCAACACCCGTGCCTATTCCCAAGAAATTTAAAATGCCTGGCGTTCCTAAGTATGACGGGACAACTGACCCACGCAACCATGTGACTGCTTTTACCACCGGAGTGATGGGCAACGACTTAACAAAACAAGAAATTGAGTCGGTCCAATTAAAAAGTTTTGGAGAAACACTTACCAAAGGAGAGCTAACCTAGTATTCTCTTCTCCCTGAAAACTATATTGATCCTTTTGCTGAGCTTGCAAATTCTTTCATAAAGGCACACTCTGGTGTGCAAAAAGTCGAGAAAAGGATGGAGGACATCTTTAAAATAAAACAAGGAGACATGGAACTACTTCCTGAATTTGTAGACAGGTTTCATCGAGAAAGAATGCTACTACCAAGGGTGCCTGATAATTGGGCAGCCATGGCATTTGCAAGAAATTTAAATGACAGAAGCTCAGAAGCCACGAGAAGACTCAAGGAAAGCTTGAGAGAATTCCCAGCTACGACATGAAATGATGTCTATAACAGGTACAACACGAAGCTTCGTATAGAAGAAGATACCATTGCTCGTTCAAAAAATGAAGATTGTATCGGTTCCAGACGTTCCAAATCAGACAAGAGATAAGGTAAGAATAGGTACGATCCTTATATAGGACCTTCGGGACGAGAAACTTGTCGCAGGTTCGAAAACACTCGGTCAGAATATATACCAAGCAAAGATGCAGGCTCTTCCTCATCAAGATCCAGGAAGGATCGAGATGAACGAACTAGAGGTAATGCACGAATTGGGGATCACACCTTCCGTGTAAGTACCTCCAAACAAATTTCAGTATTAAGAAATATGGGTGATAAGGTTCGATGGCCCAAAGAAATGAGGTCAAACCCGAATAAAAGGAACCCAGATTTCTGGTGTGAATTCCATAATGATCATGGACAGAGAACTGCAGATTGCAGATTTTTGCAAGTTGAGGTAGAACAATTATAGAAACATGATTATTTAACAAAATTGTTTAGTGAAAATGTAAACATGCATACATGAAGAACGGGCAGGAGCCCCCAAAACCTCCATCTCCAAAAGGAACCTTCAACGTGATACACAGAGGTGAAGAAGTATACGGAGTTGTCTATAAAGCAGCCATGAAGTTCACAATTACACATGGAAATCGGGTTCGTGAAAATCTAGAAGCAGACGGTATAACCTTTGATGATGCAGATATCAACGGATTAATGATTCCTCACAACGATGCTCTAGTAATATCCTTACCTATTCATGACACTAATGTAAAAGGAGTGTTGATTGATCCAGGTAGTTCGGTTAATATCATTTTGTTAAGAGTCGTGCAAGAAATGCTACTGGGGAACCAAGTAATCCCCAAGGCACGAGTCATATCAGGGTTTGATAACTCGACGGTTATAACAAAAGGGGAAATTGAACTTAGCACTTATGCTGAGAGAGTAATCAAAAATACCAGGTTCCAAGTCATCGATACCGACATGGCTTATAACATAATCATGGGAAGTCCATGGATCCATGACATGAAAGTAATACCATCCACCTTGTATCAGGTAATTAAATTCCCTTCCGAATGGGGATTCAGCAAATTAGAGGTGATCAGCAAACCGCGAGAAATATAAATTTCATGGTACACTACAACAAAAAAGTATAGATGGTAGAACCAAAATATAAAGGGAATCTCCCAAGCAGGTAATATTTCCCAAACAAGTATGAAAGAAATTACTACACAAATAGGTACGGAAGGTGTTATTGCTGAAACATGTACGGAAGAATATAGCCATGAGAAGGTGAATAAAGTGACCACATAAGAGGTACCAAATCATACAGATGTAGATTCCAGACGTAATGTCATTCAGGAACTAGAGGAACATGAACACATCCAAACAACCACGGAATAGCTCGAAGCTATTCCATTGTTCGAACAAGAGCCTAAACAGAAAGTTCACACAGGCACGAGGCTAAGTCCGAGCCGAAGAGGTAAATTAATCTTTATTACTTAAAAGCTAACGTAAATTGCTTTGCATGATCCCATTCAGACATGCCAGGTATACCTCTAGAAGTGATTACTCATAAGCTAAATGAAGATCCATCCTTCGTACATGTTAAGAAAAAGAAAAGAAATCAAGGTCCATTCAAGAACTAAGTGATGGACGAAGAGGGGACTTATTCTTACAAAGTCATGACTTTTGGCCTGAAAAATGCTGGAGCCACGTATCAAAGGCTAGTGACCAAGATGTTATAGGAACATCTTGGGAAGATGATGGAAGTTTACATCGATGACATGCTAGTAAAATCAACACGTGCGGAGGACCATTTCCAGCACCTCTCTATTACCATTGAAATTTTACGCAGGTATAATATGAAATTGAATCCAGAAAAGTGCGCCTTTGGCGTAGAATCAGGTAATTTTTTGGGTTTCCTTGTATCAAACAGAGGAATAAAGGTACATCCTGCTCAAATTAAAACTATAGAAGAAATACCTGATATACTTACAAACAAAAAAGAAGTTCAAAGACTAACGGGCAGAATTGCTGCCTTAGGAAGATTTATTTCCACGTCTTCCAAGAAAAGTTTTAAATTCTTTTCACTTCTCAAGAAGCAAAATCAGTTCGAATAGACTGAAGAATGTCAACAGGCTGTCAAAGATCTGAAGGCTTATCTATCAAAACCCCCATTGCTATCAAAGACAAAGGAGGGGGAGAGGTTGTACATCTACCGTGCCATTGCAGAAGACGTCATAAGTACATTACTGGTAAGGGAAGACAAAGGTAAACAACCTCCAATTTATTATGTAAGCAAGACGTTACTAGATACTGAAATACCCACATCTAGAAAAATTAGCCTGACCTCTAATTATGGCATCTAGAAAATAATGTACATATTTTCAACGTGATCCAATCACTGTTGTGACCTCGTATCCATTGAGAAATATTCTGCATAAATAGGAATTATCTGGAAGGTTATCTAAATGGGCCATAGAATTAAGAGAGCATGACATAATGTATCAGCCTAGGACTGCAATAAAGTCTCAAATTTTAGCTGGTTTCGTCGCCAATTTTAATAATAGCATTTTCCCTGAAGTTGAAAAAGAGTTACAACTCTTTAACGGTGCTAATTCGGGTCTATGGACCCTATTTATTGATGGTTCTTCTAATATAAAAGGTGTCGGCTTAGGCATAGTCTTAATATCACCCACGGGTGAAAACACACGGCAAGATATCAGATGTTATCCTATAACGAACAATGAAGAAGAGTACCAAGTTTTCATTGCAGGGCTAAAACTAGCACGAGAACTCTCAATCGAGCAAATCATAATCAACAGTGACTCTCAGCAGGTAGTAAATCAGATGCAGGGGACTTATATTGCTCGGGAGATGCGGATGCAACAATATCTAGAAAAGGTGCGAGAACTTGTAAGGCAATTCAAAATGTGGAAGGTTATACAAATACCTAGAGAGGAAAATGCAGAAGCAGATGCATTAGCTAACCTCACAGTAGTTGCAGAAGTAACAAATAAAGACAATACAATTGTCGTCCATCTGTTTCATTCAGAAATATGCTAGGATAAAAATGAGGTATCTTTTAACAATCTAACCTGGGGTTCGAGAAACAAGATTTTAAATTTTTTTCAGAATGGCACCGTACCTCAGACAAAAAAATTGCTCAAGCACTTCGCCGAAAAGTTGCACGGTACTGCCTCATTCGTAATTCATTTTATCGCAAAATGTTGGAGGTTATTTAGCTAAATGTCTCGGACCTAACCAGAGGGAGTTCGTGATGAGGGAAGTCCATGAAGGACATTGTGGAAATCACGCAGGGGCGAGATCCTTGGTCAAAACCCTATTTAGAGCTGGGTACTATTGGCCCAAGATGGAAGAGGAGGCTGAAAGCTCCGTAAATAAATGCGACAAGTGCCAACGGTTTGATAACAACATGCATCGACCGATAGAACTATTACACCCAGTGATATCGCCAAGGCCATTCATGGAATGGGGGATGGACATAGTAGGACCTCTTCCCGCAGCTAAAGGAAAGGTACGATTCTTACTCGTATTAACTGACTATTTAAAAACTGAGTAGAGGTAGAAGCCTTTAAACAAGTTCGAGAAAAATAAGTAAAAAGCTTCATATGGAGAAATATAATATGCCGATTTGGAATACCGAAGTAGATCGTATGTGATAATGGCCTGCAGTTCATCGGCTCGTAAATCACGAAATTCTTTGAAAGTTGCGAAATCAAGCGAATTACTTCATCGCCATATCACCCTGTGGCTAATGGGTAAAGATGAATCAACGAATAAATTCATCATCAACAACCTAAAGAAACGGTTGGAGAAAGCCAAGGGAAATTGGCCTGAAGAATTACCGGCGGTGCTATGGACTTACAGAACAACTTCAAAAATAGCTACGGGAGAAACTCCATTTTCCCTTGTTTATGGCTCATAAGCTTTAACACCAATGGAGATATGTGAACCAAGCCTAAGTTTTACTACAGCCACGGAGGAGGGAAATAACGACGAGTTGAGAACTAATCTGGACTTGCACGAACGAAGAAGAGAAGTAGCGATAATATGTACGTCAGCTCAAAAACAAATCATAGAGCGTTATTACAACCGAAAAGCTCACCTCAGATACTACAAAATTGGGGACTTCTTCTCAAAAAAAGTCTTTCAATCAACAAAAGAAGCTGGTGCAGGAAAGTTAAACCCAAATTAGGAAGGGCCCTACAAAGTCCGAGGCATCGCAGGGAAAGGCGCTTATGAGTTAGAAGCCATGGATGGCAGGATCTTAGCAACCAGCTGGAACCCCATCCACTAAAAGAAGTACTACTTCTAAGGAAAAGGAATACCCCCCGTCAGGTATCACAATGTTCGATTTCATCTTTGTACAGTTAAAACTTTACTAACCATTTTAGATGATACGCAAAAAGCTAACCCATCACCCCATGACGATATTAGACCAGCAAAGACGCGAGAAAGTAACTGAATTCCCAGTCTAAGGTTACACTTTCTGATGGACGTTTTAAAATGGTTAAGCAGTCATCATCTAAAAACAATATACCTTCGAGTCCCGTATATTTTTTTTTTCAGGGAAAGGACCACAGGTAAGGAGTAGTCAAGTGCTCAAGATTTCATTCTTCAAATCTTAAACAGTTGGGGAACTATAGAGTATGGAAGGAAAATACGAAGCAAAGAAGACTATCAAAAAGTCAAAGTCGAGCCTAAAGATCCATCATCCCAAATAGTCAAGTGATACGAGCAGAATCAAAAGAGCCAAAGACTCAAAAACACAAAGCCTGATTCAAAAAACCTTCGAACAATGTTCAATTGTGCAAAAAAACGTTCAGGTTAAATGGCAAAATATTAGTTACGACGGAGAACTGCACTTATTCAGAAAACTGTTGTAACTAAAAATTGTTGTGAATAAAGATCATCATCATTGTACTTATTCAGAAAACTGTTGAAACTAAAAACAGTTATGAAATCTTTGTACTGATACAGAAAACTGTTATCAATAAAAACAATTACGGATGAAAGATCATTATCCTTGTATTTATTCAAAAACTATTATTAGCAAACACAGTTATGAAATAAAAAGCATCACCCTCGTATTTATTAAAAACTGTTGATAGTTACGGGTAAAAACCCATACCTTTATAAAAACTGTTACAAACAGAAAATAGTTATTCCATTGTATTAACTCAAAAAAACTGTTACATAAGAAAAACAGTTACGAAATACAAGTGTATATCAAACCTGTTAAAAGAAAACAATTGCAACAAGAGTTTTAGATGATAATCAAATACATGTGAAATGTTATGAAAGTTCAGTTCAGCACAAAAACTTTCTTCAGAAACATTGTTAAACATGTGAAAAATTCCTATCTCTTTATTGCATTCTTACACCATTATGAAGTTGAGACATCTTCTTCATTAAGTGTCGATCAAAAAAGGGCCCTCTTTCACAAAACCGTACCTATTACGAAAAGGTAAGGGTAATCTAAGCATTTTATATGCAGAAGTAAATCTTAAACCTAAAAAATAAAGTATGCAAAAGACTTAAAGAGTGAAACAGACACTCAATGAAAATCAAAAGTCATACTTGCATTGATATATTAACAGCTCAGTAAATTAAGTATTAACTTATACTTAGCCGTATTAAGTGTTTGTACATCGAGGTGCCCCTGAGTTATCATTTGGGGACTTAAAAAGATCCAAACTTACCCCCGATGGGACTGGGGGTAACCACCTATTGAAACAAAAGAAAACGAAGGAACCAACTTTTTAAACTTCTTCGGAAGGGGGGTTGACTTCACTGGCGTAAGGATTAGGAGCGGCTTGGGATGAAGAGACTTGAGCAGCAGGAGCCTCACCTTCAGGTGAAGAAAGATTCTGACCTTGTTGACCCTTCTCAATGGACTCCTTTATTTTTGCAATTTCAGCATTAAGGTTGAAACCCTCTCGGCTCATTTCAGTCAATGCGTCTAGGCGAGGGTTCATATACGCCCAACTAACATCGCTATCTTCAAGAGCTTCATAATCTTTCTCCCATAGCATAACTTCAGCTCTTAGTTCATCCCTCTCAGTCACAACAACATCATCAGAGGCCCTTAAAGGAGCGAAAGACCTTTCCAAGAATTGAACTTTCTCCAAAGAGTTGCGGAGTTCCTCCTGGATCTGAGTAATAGATTGCACAAGTTCGCCCGAATACTCCTCCTTTTGTTCTAGTAAGGCCTTCAAATGCCTGACCTATTCAAAGGAACGAGATAGCTGCTCCGCGAATGAGGACTCTAGGACGCTCTTATCCTTGCTTGCCTAACCATAGAATGCCTTCTCCACGGCCAACTCTGCCGTCATGACCCTCACTTGCTGCTCCAAGGTACATTTTTTTTCTTCTACGGCCTCCATGTCGAGCCTTAAGCTTTCATACTACTCTTTCTAATTACCTGCTTCAGCATGCCACTCATTTACTTCATGCTTCGTATGAGAAATCCTTTTCATAAGCTTCGTGCCTATAAGATTGATCTACAAAATAAAATCAATTAGATATGGTAAGTACGCTTACAAGAATTAATGAAATAAAATACATTCTAACTTTAAAGAAGTGTGAACGATATCATTAGCCCATGTAAGGAACTGTGGCTATCCAGCTTAGCTCTCTCTTTTAGACCTATCAACGGTTTCAACCACACATTAGGTTGGCCATACTTTTGAAAAGGCTACCCTCTGCCGGAACTTCTATTTTCACCTGAAACCGGAACAGATGCAGGATCCACGGGCAAGGAAGTCTGAGGAGCCGAAAGAGCCACGGGAAAGGGAGCAACAACAGGAGCAGGAATAGACATGGGGGCAGGAGAAATAAATGGAACAATAGAGGGGAGTTCTCTAAGAAAAGGAGACAAAACAGTTAGGGAATCTTCATCAGCAACAATACCAAAGCCTTCCCTGAATAAATGTTCAACAGATTCACGTACGGGGGAGGGAGAAGTATCCAAAGGGGCAGATAATTGAACTTCGGGTACGGAAGGATTAATTGCAGGTGTAGACTCGTCGTCTGAGACCGCCTTCCTTCTGCGTGACCAATGGATTAAAGAGCCCTCTTATTCCTCCTCTTCTTCCTAGGTCCTTTACCCACCTGCTTTTCTCCTTCAAGAAGAAGAGCCGAAAATGATCTCCTGGGCCTGAGCCAGGGATAACTTGGGAACAAACGCAGATGCAGAAACTCCACGAGCAGGAAACCCTGTCAAAAGGAAAGGATTAAATACAAACAAAAAAGCCACTTACCATGAGTCTTAACTCTCCAACCAAAACTCTCGGAGAGGTACTTCCATGAACGTTCTTCTAACGGATCGGCTAACAAAAGCTTTTCTACCCAATCTCTGAAACCGAAGACATTCTCGACGGATCCCATGATTGCTGCAAAAAGAAGAAACATCTACGGTATTGATAAGATATCTACAGCAAGAAAGAAGGAATGTGAGCAAAAATCTACTCACATGCAAGATTGCACTTTTCGGGAAAGGGGAGATTCTCTTCACCTACTAAACCATCAGTACGAACAACAACATACGAAAGAAATCAACTTCGATCCTTATCATCTTCAGGAGTCACTAACACCCATTTACTCCTAGCAGCCAAGGTAATAATTCCCTGACGGAACAACATTGGGGTATAGAGGTGAATAAGATGATGAAACGTAAAGGGGATCGAAGCTAAGGTAGCTAAGTATCTAAGACATGAACGACTCGCCATACAAGAGGACCGACTTGTCCCAGTCAAATTTTAAAAAATTGACAGAACTCGATGATAACTGGGTCGATGGGAGGCTTGAACCCTAATGTAAAGGGATAGGTATAAGCAAAAGAATACCCCGTCTTGTAAGAGACTATTCTTTGATTACTATTTGGAAAAATTATAGGAAAATTGAAACTCCAATAACAGTCCCTTCGTATAAGAGGAATTAAACCTTCAGTGATCTGGGTAGGGTACTTGTCAGCACTATCAAGAGACGACAATGAAGAAAGTTGCTCTCTAAGGGCCTTACTATCCTTAGCAAAGGTGAACTCCGCAGGTACTATTTCATCGACCCTCGGTTCGCGCAAAGGTTTGTGATGTTCTCTACCTTTGGACGAAGATCTAGAAGCCCTATCCCTCAGAGAAGTTAAAGATCTAGAAGAAGGAGGGAAAGTAATTTGAGAAGAGGAAAAACCCCTTGAAGGATTAGAACCTAAACTCCTCAACCTGCCGCCTCTCCTACTCCGCGTTGGAGTAGAAGAGGGAGTCAAATCATCTACGTTTATGACCTAATTGGATTGGTTTGAAGAAGACATATCTACCAAGACAAGACAAAGTTCTTTTCAAGTAAAGTTTGAATGTTCGAAGCTTTTTGTGAAAGTAAAGAAAAAAGTTATTTATGCTCAATGATAGCCGTCAAAAATAGGAAAAACAATGATGTGAAATCCATAATTGAAGATGTCACTTCGTTCTGCATAGAAAGACCTAAAACGCACTGAACAATTGCAGAACCAATCTGGAAATGCCACATGGCATAAGCATTAAATGGAAGTGACAAGTGACGCCTACATTTAGAGAAAGATGCAGTGTTTCGAGTGAAGCGGCGGCAAAACATTCTCGCCATAAATGAGTATCCACTTACCAAATATTAATTGATAAATATATGGTAAGTGGGGGGGCTATCTGTATTGGTAACAAAGAGCTTGACACGTGTAATAAAACTTGATGACTCAACAGTCTACATAGAGCAATGTAAACACGGCAGCTGGATGGGACTCTATGAAGAGGTACGAGGCAAAGAGGCACGGTCAAAATGTATCCGGGCGAAACAAAGGGCAGATTCAGAGATCTTCAATTAGTGATCCACACGTCACACAACCTTCACGCAACAGTTACGGTTACTCATTGTAACATTGCATTAATGTCATAATTAGTCATTAATGCTCATCACTGAAAAGGACAGACGTTATGTTTTGAAATTCCCTATATAAGGGAGAAAATATAACCCGTAAGGGACATCCGAACTACTATTGCAATACACTTTACTTTTCGTGCATCTCATTCATTTTCCTTTATTTAATTACTTACAATTATCAAGCTTGCCTTTGTTATCAGAAACCCGTGTTCATCCTAAAAATAGCTTTGGTCAAATGATTTAATCCTCTGGTTAAACAACTTATACTTGTAGAAATGGACGGAGAAGTCTGGCCCAAATTGATCAATTCGGATGCAGTTAAGGCGCTAGTATGTGTAATCCTTTAATGTTTTTATCAAATATGTAAATTGAACTACGCCTGACCTGATTCCCGTTTAAGAGGGGATATGTAGGCAGCCCTGTTGGTTCGGTAACAATTCAATAAAAAGTTCATTTCCCCCCGCAATTGGAAACTGGGGCAGAATTTTGAGGAGGACCCACAAAATTATAGCAAGTTCAGCCGGTCGCCGCATGTGCATTAGTCAAAAGCATCAACCCATCAAACTGGGGTAGAATTTTGACGAGGACCCTCTAAATTCTGTAGAATGAGAGGTTGCAATGTCTTGAACCGTGTCACGGTCATCGGTTCATCTAAAACTATTTTAAATCATATATTCATACTATATTTTTACACAAATCCTGCATATCTACTCTTGAAAATAGCTTGTTTAGCGAATGCTACTCAAATGATATGAATAGTATCATAAGATCAAGCCGAATGAACCGACCAAAGCCATCGGGGCTACGAACTAACCTTACACATATACAGAACTCAAGATTTTTCTTTGGATGAAGGCACAAAGGGTTGCAAAAGCCCGAAGCACACTATCCGCCTGAAGGACATATGCTATTCAATGACACAACTCCTGAAATCGTTGCACACACCAACATTCATTATCAACACAAATGATGCTTCATAATCACAATGCTCACAACTGTCGCAATACCACAATCTATTACCAGATAATAACTTCTATTGTCATTCATTTAATTCTGCGTAAGGTTACCATTCTGCCTACCGAGGTTAAGATCTACCTCATCTGTATAAGGCTACTTTTCTGCCTTTCGAGACTAAGCATTGTATCCATCTGTATTTATACATAAGGCTACCTTTCTGCCATCCGAGGTTAAGCATTACCTCCCTTTGCACAAGGCTACTTTTCTGCCTTCCGAGACGAAGCACTGTCTCCATCTGCATCAGCATCTTGGCGTAAGGCTACTTTTTTGCCTTCCGAGGTTAAGCTCTACCAACATCTCCATCTTCATTCTTGCATAAGGCTACCTTTCTACCTTCCGGGAATAAGCTTTGTCTCTATCTACATCTGCATAAGGCTACCTTTCTGCCTTCCATTTGCATAAGGCTATCTTTCTGCCTTCCGAGACTAAGCCCTGTCTCCATCTGCATCTGCATCTTTCATAAGGATACCTTTCTGCCTTTCGAGGCTAAGATCTGCCTCCAATCTACTTTTCCATCAAACCTAAGCACTGGCTCGAGCACCATTTATTATGCTTTCTTTCAGGCTAAGTTATTCCCTTCAATTCGCAAGACTAAGCTCTGTCTTGTCCGCAACACATCATCACATTTGTTTTGGGCTGAAATATCGCCAACCTGTCCAAATGCGTCATTATTCGGAGGCACCATCTTCATAGACCGAGAACACCAAGTCATGGCCTGAGGATCTCTCTCAATTTTGCATATCATTATTCAAGGGCGTCATGGTTCAGGGGCACTATCCTCATGGCCCGAGAACATCATTTCATGGCCTGCAAATCCTGCATCAAACAAATCATGGCCCAGGACGTCATGGTCTGAGGACTTCATCCTTAACCGTCCAAGGACAACATTCATGGTCCGACTGGATCTTGCATCGTATTTAAATTTACAAACAATATATGCTTTTATTGCTTGTTTACAGGTAATCCGGTGATCAACAACATTATTTGGCTATAATTGCAATAACTTTGTAATTATAGCCTAATTATATATTTTGTGCTATTTTACCCAATAATTAGTCATTTTATTTTTTTAATACTAATTAATCATCTTAATTTAGGCTATTAGCATCAATTTCATTTTTTTAATGATAAGCCATTTCTATTAATTATTTATCTATTTTTATGGGTATTTAACATCTAGCCACTTTTAATTTCTATTTTAGCCTAATTAATAGGGACCCCTAACTCAATTAACTACACAACCCTATCCTCAACTATACCCCGCCCAAGCCCCTTTTGATTTGAGTCGTTCATTAATTCAAATCAACGGCGAAGATCAGTACTTACCATATTAACACCCTAAGACTACCCCTCCTCTCTCATTTTCCCCCGCTTCATTTCTCACGTGTCTCTCTATCTCCCTCTCCGAGACTCCCTCTAGAACCCCCCCCCCCCTCTGCGAGCCCTGTTTCTCCTTGTTCGGTCACCTCCCTTGCCGGAAACTATGGGGTTCTCACCTCTCATCAACCCTACGGCTCTGCCTTTCATGTCCGTGTCACTAATGAAGGTTTTCAAGTGACCCTGAGGTAACACACTCCCACCTCCGGTCTCATACCATGATTTTCGGACCCCTATGGTCGTTCGGGGTAAGGTTTTTGCATTTTCGGGCCCCAAACACCGGTAACATCTAAGCCTCTTCTCCTTTTGGGTTTTCTTTGGAAACCCTAGATTTAAAATTGTCCGATCTTTTTAGATTTGTGACGAATCTAACCTTCTTTTAATGTTTTCATATGCTTTCCTCAAAAAAAATCTTTGTTTTTCAATCGATTTCCTAACTTTGCAGTTAGGTTTCTTGACCCCTTTTTAAAATGGTTTTCTTCTAATCCTTAAGGATTTCTACTGAATTTTTGAGCGATTCTCTTATACTTTCTTACTGTTTGAGTTCATATGCTGAAAAGACCTAATTTTTCTAGTTCTTCTCTAATGATGTGTTTATGTGTGCTCGTCTCTTGTGGAACTGTCCATGTATTCTCTGAGATCATATGCTGAAAATACCTAATTTTTCTAGCCCGTCTCAGATTATGTGTGTATGTGTGCTTGTCTCTTGTGGAACTGTCCATGTATTCTCTATGTTCTAAGCTTTAATTTTGTTGCTAGGGTTTTTTAATTTGTCTACTGTTTCTGTCATTTTCTTGCTTAGGGTTCTCTGATTTCCGTGCCTATTTGTGTTTAATAAGCATGATTATTCATATCTTACCTAATACTCTGATGATTTTGTGCATCTCTTCGAATTTATGGTTTTGCATATGTTTTCCTTAGAGATTTTTACTGATTTTGAATTACTTCCTTACTCGTGGGATCCTTTCCTTAATTAGCACTGGTTCCTTGTGATTTTTAGTCCCATCTGTGATTCCTTGGCTGATCTTTTAGAAATAAATTCTATTCTACTTTATTTACGCACATAAACATATTTTCAAATGTTCAGTATATATTTTCCTTACTTGAAACATATTTTGAACTTGACTCCCTAATTAAAGGGAGTCCAGGTCTCTATTTCATACTGATTGAGTATTATTGCCATAATTATGTTAGACTAGAACTCCTTACCTTACTTCTTTACTCATTTTCAAAAACTATAAATAATATAGCATACACGAATCACAAAGACACAAGCATACTCCTTGCTCTCTCTCTCTCTCTCACTTTCTTACACACTCTCTCTTATTGCACTTTCTTTTATTCCTTTTTGTGCTTATACTGATGGTTCTATTGTTTACCCTGTAACTAGTATATCTATCCTGCCTATGTGATTCCCCTTCCCCTTATTTCAGCATGTCTACTGATTCTCCTATTCGTTTGTTACAATTCTGCCTTACTTCCTTACGCAGTACATTATAAACATGTGTGCATGACCCCTAGCTGCTAAGTAATTCTAAACCCCTTCCCTGAACCTAATGCATGAACATGTTTAATATCCCTCAATCTAATGTTGTTAGGCTCCTGGCATGAACATTTGTGATAGAATGTGTTGTGATTGTTTAAAACCTGAAGTGCTTTCTCTGATGTCTGCATGTGTGTAAATATGCTCCTATATATGAATTACTTGTCCCCAGTCCCTTTCCCTTGTTTATGTTTGCTTCCCTGAACTATGAGTACTATTCTGATTCTGAGATTGTACTACTCACCTCCTTTCAAAACTGTTTTCAAATACGAGTTAAACTCTCATATTGTTTACTTTCAAGAACTGATTCTAAATGGATCATTTTCAAATTGTTTCCTCAGCTCAATTCTTTTAAAAACGATATCAAGAACTCTAATATACTCTTAGAAAATCTAGGTTATGCCCCTTTAGTATGTGACTACTTTGGACCCTGTGAGCTTACTCTGAACTCTGACACACTAAGGTTGGCCCTTCCATACTGCACTTACTCAAACTTGGTCATCACTCTGGGTGTGAGCACTGGCTGGGATCCCTTGAGATCCTTAGGGAACTCTGACACACCTGGATCATATGAAAGGTTGCGAATCAAATGGCAATGAGGCATTATTGAGATTCTGGACCTATCAGTAGGCTCCCTATAGCATAACTTCTTATTTTCTTTTATACCTTATGTAATTTGTGCCCAGTGGTGTCACGAACCCAAATCCTAACATTTCATGATGGCGCCTATCGTGGAACTAGACTAGTCAACCATCACATCAGTACCCACTCGTTCTATTAAAATAATTCCAAATTCATTGATAAACAACAACATAGCATAAAACAATTTATTTAAGTCTTAGCGTCCCAATAATACTCTAAACAACTCTAAACAAAACCTCTTAAGACTAGAGTCAACATGGTCATATACATCTACGAAATAAAATAAACTCTACTAATGTCTCAAAGTAGTTTAGGAATGAAATGATAAAACTAAATAAGGAAGGGAAATGGAGAAGCTGTAGACGCTGGACAGCTACCTCGAAATCCCGTGAACTACTGCTACGAGCAAAGACAGCTATTACTCCGGGCCGTCACCTGGATCTATGCACAGAGGCACATGGAGTCTTTATGAGTACGCCAACTCAGTAGTAAAGAAAATAAACCACAGTCTGAGAAATATAAAACACACAGCACAAATACACTAATTCCCAAAAACCATTAAAATACCAAGTCACCAAGTAGTACTCTTCAAATACATAAGTTCGAAACCAGTTTCCAAAAATCCTTTGAATACAAGTATAATATCAATATATCTCGGTGAAATCCTCTGCAAAAATCAGTTTGAAAAACAAAGTGAATCATAGTAAAAAAACTCAGTAAAAGTTTCATAAATCTGCTCCTCGGGCAAAAATCATTTCTCGTAACAATTTCCCATCAAGCATTCTCACCATCACTCAATATTAGAACATCAGGCATCCTCACAGTCACTCAGTATCAGCCCACCAGGCATCCTCACAGTCACTCAGTATCAGCCCATCAGGCATCATCGCAATCACTCAGTATAAGCCCCACGGGCATCACTCATTAGGTGCATGCGCTCACTGGGGTGTGTAAAGACTCCGTAGCGGCTCCTACAATCCAAGCGCTATAAAAAAGCCACATCATGGCATAAATCACTAACAATATTGGCCAAAAACAACACTCATATCATAACATCCTCACAATATAGGCCCGCAACCTCACTCAGTCAGACACTCTCAACTTGCCCTTCAGGCCATAAATATACCGGGTTCTCGACCCAAAATAAGTGTTTTATTTTTAAGAAATTTTATCAAAATACTCTGAGTGTCAAAACACTTATCAAGAAAAGACTGAGTGAAAATCATAACATATCAAGTGAGGAAAAATAGTAAAAACAGCCCCTAAGGGGTAAACAGATCGGCACTAGACCCCAAATATGGCTTACAGCCCAAATCATATCAAAATATATCTATACTATTAAGCATAGGTTTAAAAATCGTTTTCATAACTAAATAGTTGCCTAAATAGGGAATATATCCAAAGTTTAAATCTTTGCATTCCAAAACTGGTGAAAGGGTGCAGAGTCCGGTGTTTCATACCCTCAGGACAGGATTTAAAGACATTACTTACCTCAAACTAGCCCGGGAATCATTCCTCAATACTCTTGCCTCTCGAATCCACTTCTGGAAGCTCCAAATCTACCAAGTTCAGATTTTTATCATCAGACTATGCTTAAGGAATAAATTCAATTGAAAAATACCAGTTTTAGATCAAAACTCGAAATTTCCTAAAGCCCGACCCCGGGCCTGCGCCTCAGAACATAGAAAATTTTATACCAATATGTTTTTCATCATCTCATGAGACCGTACATATAAATAACGCTAAAATCGGAGTTTGTTTGACCCCTCAAATCGACCCCTAAAGGTCTCATACTCCCAAGCCTTAACTCCTTATTTTTCTACTGATTTTCATGAATGAAACACTGAGATTATGCTCCTTAATCACCTATAATCATGTTTTAAGGTTAAAAATACTTACCTCTGTGATGAACACTGGTTTTCCCTCTTCAAAAACGCCTCAAAAGCTTCTTCCCGTTAAAAAATGGTGTAAAAAGGGTTAATGCTCGCAGAGAGTTTATTTTTATACTTTCTGAATAGTGGTTCCGCACCTGCGGCCATTTAAGCGCACATGCGGACCCGCACCTACAGTCCCAGGTCCGCACCTGCGAAGAACCCTCAAAATCTCGGCCTCCGCACCTGCGGCCCCTTCTCCGCCCTCCGACTTCGCAGGTGCGAGATTGCACCTGCGATCTTCCACTAGACCTCCCAAAATCTGCATTTGTTGAGCTCTACTCGCTCCTGCGGGCCCGCACCTACGATCAAACTTTCGCAGGTGCAGAAATCACTGTGAATTCACACCAGCACCTTTTTGCTGCAATTTCCAACTCCGAACTTCCCGTTTACCATCCGAAATAAATCCCGAGCCCCTCAGGACCCCAACCAAATATACAAACCTATCATATATGATCATTCAAACTTAGTTGCACCCTCGGAACACTAAAACTAACATCAAAACACCAAAATCACATTGGGTTCAAGCCTAAGAACTTTGAAATTTCTAATCTACCAATGATGTCGAAACTATTCGAAACAAATCTGATTGTCCTGAAATTTTGCAGACATATCCAAATGACATTGCGAACCTATTCCAACTATCAGAATTCCATTCCAGTGCCGACCGGAATCACCAAAAACTGACTTTCGCCAATTCAAGCCTAATTCTACACCGGGCATCACAAAATATTCCGAACATACTCATAAGCCCCAAATCATCTAACGAAGCTATGTGAGCCGTAAAATATGCATCCCGAGGTCATTTACCAATAAGAGAGAGTTAACTTTTTCCCATTCTAAGGTTATTTTTAAAATCTAAGTGGCTAAACTCTCACTACACCCATTTCGATTTCAAGTCTACCAACTCTAACAGATCAATAACAGTATAACCAATCTATAACAAGTCAATAACAACAATTAAAATGCAAGTTTACGTAACGACAGACTGGGTCGTTACATTCTCCCCCTCTTAAACAAACGTTCGTCCTTGAACAAGTCTAGAAATATACCTGGAGTCTCAAACAAGTGACAATATTTTCCATGAATCTCCCGCTCGGTCTCCCAAGTAGCCTCCTCCACTAGCTGACCTCTCCACTGCACCTTTACTGATGCTATATCCTTAGACCTCAACTTTTTGACCTTGCGAGCTAAAATTGCTACTGGAACAACCTCGTATGACTTATTACCCCCGAGCTGAATTGTGCTGAAGTCTAACACATGAGACGGGTCACCAACAAATTTCCTGACCATTGACACATGAAATACTGGATTAACACTCGATAGACTAGGTGGCAAGGTAAGTCTATAAGCCATCTCTCCAACCTTCTGAAGCACCTCAAAAGGACAAAATAAATTGTGGATCAATCAATACTCGCTTCACGTTAGTGTCATGTATAAGCAAAGATATTTGCAGTGCGTGGTTTTGTGGAACCAATAATCCATCAGCATCAGCATCGTCGAATGAGATGTTGTCAGCCTCCAAAGTCTCAGGAGTTTGTTTCTCGTGGGTTACTGTGAACTTGGTCATCCTCCTTGCTGAAATACAGGTTACGCCATTAACCTTCTAACATCCATTTATCACGTTCACAGTTCTTTTCGGAGATGGTGGTTTAGGGGGCTCATGCATGTTCTTCATACATGCATGTTTACCTTTCTCACTAAACAATTCTATTACATAGACTTGTTTTAATAATTGTTCTACCTCACTTTGTAGTAACCTACAGTGTGATGTTCTGTGCTTGTGATCGTTGTGGAATTCACACCAGAAGTCTGGGTTCCTTCTATTTAGATTTGATCTCATTTCTTTGGGCCATCGAACTTTATCACCCATATTTATTAATACAGAAATTAACTCGGAAGTACTTACATTGAAATTGTAGTCTCCAATTCTCGCATACGTGTTATTACCTTTATTTCGCTCATCTCGATCCTTTCTGGATCTTGATGATGATGAAATTGAATCTGTATATGGTGATCTGTGATTAGGCCGTGTGTTTTCAAACTTTGAACGAGCTTCTCGTCTCGAAGGTCCCATATATGGCTCGTTCCTATTTTTACCCGTTCTCCTTTCTAACTCTGAGTATCTAGAACTTGTCCTGTCTTCCGCTTTTGATAGAGCTATGGTATCCTCTTCAATTCGTAATTTGGTGTTGTACCTTTTATAAACATCATTCCATGTCATAGTTGGGAATTCTCGCAAACTTTCTTTAAGTCTCCTTGTGGCTTCAGAGCTTTTTTTGTTAAAATTACTTGCAAATTCCATAGCTAACCAATAGTAAGAAACTCTTGGTAACAACATCCTTTCATGTTTGAACCTGTCTACAAATTCATGAAGCAACTCCGTATTTCCCTGTTTTATTTTGAAATATTTCTTCCATTTTTTTCTCCACTTTTTGTGCACCGAAATGTGCTTTAATAAACGAATCTGCAAGCTCAGCAAAATAATTATTAGAATTTTTGGGTAAGAGAGAATACCACGTTAATGCTCCTTTAGTGAGTGTCTGTCCAAACTTTTTGACCAACACAGACTCAATCTCCTACTTTGTGAAGTCGTTGCCTTTTACTCATGAGGTGAAACCGGTAACATGGTCACGTGGATCAGTTGTCCCGTCGTATTTTCGTATATCGGAATTTTTTATTTTTTTTTTGGGAATCGACAAAGGTGCTGCACTAGTCTCCCATGTTGTTGAGAGTATTGGTCAATCTCAATCCCCTAGATGATAGGTGGTACTCCAGGAATTTTTGTTCCTTCACCTATTTCTGAAAGGTTAGTATTGAAGACTGCAAATCTGAATTATTAGACACACTTGGTCTTCCTTCAAGTGATTCGTTTGGAGTGCCTCTACTTCCTAAATTAGCTATTCCAGATTGTGGATTTTCTACAATTGCAGTGTTTTTTGGATGAGGCGTAGGAGGTATAGTTGGTATCCCCCTCACGAAATCTTGATGAGCTTCACTCACATATTCAGCAACCGTCTGCTTCACAGTGTCTTGCTCTACTGTTTGCTCATTTGCAATTTGGTCATTGTTGTGAGTTGTAGATCTTTCTAGGGAGTTGTCCCTTGAACCTCATGGGGTTCCCTGAGGCGATGGAACGAGAGTTCCAGTTGCCTGTTGGTTGTTTTCATTGGTATTCGACAAGATTTAATAAAGATGATTTAGGAATGCAACAACAAGGATTATCGGATTGCCAGTAACTGCACCAATTCGTTTAACCCATGAACTAGATGCTTAGTCAAAGCAATTTTAAGAAGTACTCGAGCTTCTGATAACCAAGAAAATTAACTAAAAATGGAAATTATTCTTGTAATAGAAAGAAATAAGATCGCAGAAAAGTAAATATATTTCAATAGTGGTTCAAACGTGTCCATACAAGTGAGATTTTACTCTCTTTTACAGGGAATTTCTTAATATAATGTACACTCTTATTAATGATTGAGAATTAATGATTAATAATACCATTAATGTAACGTTAGAATAGGTAATCGTAACTGTTGGGTGAAGATTCTATAATGTTTGGCTTAATGATTGAAGATCTTTGAATCTACCCTTTATTGTGCCTTGGTTCATTCTGACCCTGTCTCTTCAACTCCTCAATTATACTAGAGCTCTCGCTTCTAATTGTCCCATATCTATATTAATTATTACCTTTTTATCCCATAACTCTTTCTAAATTCTTATATAGCTATCATATTTCCATTGCTCCATGTAGATTCCTTTGTCATATGAGATATTACACGTCTGAAGTTTATTTTTTTCCAATACACTTATCATATTCATAACTAATAGCTCTTATGAATACCTTAATACTCTCCTTGCAATTTAGGTAGTTGTTCTGTGAACAAATCCAAAGGCTAGGGCATTATCCCCTTTAGACCTCTTTTCCACGCCACGGCTTGTAGTCGAAATCCTTCTAATCTCGTATTTGTTGCTACCTTCTATCATCCAGCCTTTTTGATTCTAACTTTGTATGAGCCCCTGACTCTTCTCTTCTCTCCTATCTTTTAGCCAATCTCTAGGCTTCACTTTGTGAACATATACAAAATTATGTAAAGTTGTCCCTCTGTGAGTCGTTAGTTTTACTACATCTAAGTAGGCCATATTATACAAAAATTCTTACTTCGATTTATCAATACCGAGGTCTGCTACCGAGCCCAAGGCTACTCTTATTTCTTATACTATATGCATAACGATAAATCCTTTAATGTTCTTCATTACCATTCATCTTAAGATTGATGGCCCAATCTCATCTCGTACATTGCAATTTTTACCCATCCATTATTGATTCGCCTCAGTGTTGATCTGTAACCATCCATTGATAACTTGTAATTTCTTACGTAATATATTGCCACTGGGGCTTATATTACTCGCATCATGGAATATTTGAAGTGATTTTCTTATCCACCTGGGTGATACGATATTATACTTCCTTAACTGTATTTCACAACATCCCAATGTGATTCACCTTACGTGGGTATTCTAATACTGTCCAATTCATGATATCCCTTCCTTTATTCATCAGATCATTACTCAATCGAAGGCCCAAATGTCATCTTGTACGTATCACAATTGCACCATCATTATTTTACCAGGGCAGCATTTCATCTCTTCTAAATGCTATTAATCTTACACTCTTTTGAGTTCATTCACGCTATAGTGAGATTTGTATAACTTAGAGAACCATCTGCTCTTCCTGTTTTCATGGGCTTAATCCTGAGGACTTATCTATTTTCCTTACCTTCTCACTCGCCCGTTCTTATCCTTACTGTTGTCTTCTACAACCTTGTTGATTCACCATACAATAGCTTGCGACCTACACATATCTTTTATATTGCTAACTTACTTGCATCATAGATTTCCTTATGTCATTTTTGAACATCAAGCGAGACATCACGTTGTCTCTAACTCCTCTTTTCTCTCTAAGTCAGGCTTTACGATACCTAGATCATAGGCTGGAAGATATGCTTTTGACGATGCCGTTGTTATTCCCGGATATTGAATTTCAGTGCTTCTAGTCTTTTACCTGTTGTATAGACCACTCTCGTCTGACTATACATGATTTTGTACGTTGTTCACCTTTACCTTACCTTAAAATCTCGCATCGTATCTTCTATCTCTTTTAAGACCTTCTGTTGATACCCAACTTTTCTTCAAAATATTTTAAAATTGCATATATGGCTTCAAATCATGTATCAATAATAATTGATATTTTTTCATGATTTTCCTATATTTTTATCAATTTATCAAGCATTTTATTCCCAATAAATAATTATAAAATTGAATTACAACTAATTTCAAAAGAATTTCTTGGTTTCGTTAATTATTTACGGTCCTACTAAGACCAAATTATTTCACAATTAGGCAAATTGGCACCTTTTGGCTATAATTACAATTATTAGCCCAAGCATATGATTTTATACTATTTTTATCCAGAAACTAAACATTTTTATTTTTAAATACTAAGTAATCATTTTAATTATTTCCTATGCATGAAATTCATTTTTGTATAATTATCATCTATTTTATAAATTGTTTTATCTAATTTAATTGAGTATTTAACAAATAGCCACTTTCATTTAATTTATAGCCTAATTACATCTAAACCCAACCCAATTAAAAATGTCCCAAATACCCTAGTCCCAATACCTTATCCACCTGACCCAATACCTGATTTAACCCTAGTCGTTGATCAATTTTGATCAACGATCCCGATCCCCCCTTGACTAATTTAAACCTAAAGACTACCCATTCTCCCTCTCATTTCCCTCTCCTTCTCTCCGCCGTTAAATCTCTCATCTGTCCCAAAACTAACTCTGCTAACCTAAGCTCGCACCGGCCGTCACTCGCGAGTAACTATGGTGGTCTGACCACCATCCCAGCCCCATGGCTCATTCCTATGCCGGGTACTACTGCCTTGAGGTCCTCAAAGGAACAAAAAGGCGGTTCACTCACCTCCCATGGTTTTCCATGTCATTCTCAGGCTGTTCATGGCCAAATGAGTAAGATTCTAGCATCTCCGGCTAGAACCTGTGGTTTCTAGGCCGTTTCTCTTTCTCTTTGGGTTATCTCTTAGAAACCCTATCTATTGGCTCTTGATTTCTTAGATCTGTAATAGATCTGGCTGTATTCTGAGTAATTCTATTGCTTTCCTTAAAGGTTTTCTGATTTTTCTAAAGCGACTCTTCATCTTCAAACTAGGGTTCTTAAACCCCTATTCAAAAACTGTTTTCTTTCTTGTTTTAGTATTATCCTATGATTTTCCCTACGTTTAAGCATTTATTTGAGCTTTTCCCCTTTTGTCTGACTTATTCTATTGAAAACCCTAAATTTTTTAGTTTTAATATGGGGTTTCTGAGTTTGTTTTGATAATATGTTTAACTAATCTCTATGTTTCTCATGAACAATCTGTGATTTTGTTATTTCTACCCTATGATTGCTTGTTAGGGTTTCTAACTCCGATTATTCCTGCCTATTATGTTTTATTCCCACGAATTTGTGGTGATTTCCTCCAATTGGCACTATTTCCTAGTTGAGTTCCCTATTCTAATTGACTTTTTTACTTTGTTATGATGATTAAGGTTACTTATTTTACCCTATACTGTGATTGCCTCGTTTATTTGCAGCAATTTGTGTTATTTCCTCTCATCAGTAACATCCCCTAATTTGAATCCCTGATTTATGTGATACTTTTATTATTTTATGTTTTGATACTTTTAGTGTTACCTTCTAATGGAATGTAATGACCCGACCGGTCGTTTTGCGTTCTTGAACCCCGTGCCCCTAAATGATACTTCCCGTATTTGCTTTTACTGATTTATGACTTGCAGGGATGGGTGGTTTGAGGTTTGGAGGAGTTTTGAAGGGTTTAGGAACACTTAGATCCCTAAGGTTGGCATTTAAAGACCAAGTTGGTCAACATTTTTAGTAAACGACCTCAGAATCGATAATCGAAGGTTCCGATAGGTTCGTATGATGCTTGGGCGTATGTTCGTATCGAGTTTTGGATGACCCGGAAGCATTTCGGTGCCAAATAGTGAAATAAGAGTTTCCTTAAGTTAAAATTGTGGTTTGGAACATGTTTTTGTGTTATCGAGGTCCAAACGGAATTCCTAGACCGGGAATAATTTCGAGTAGTATAGCTAGGTTCGACGTAATGAAAGAAAATTCAAGAACTTAAAGTTCAAATTGTGGTTTATGACTTTCTTGCAAAATTTGGTGTCGTTCTGAGTAGTATATCTAGGTTCGACGTAATGAAAGCAAATTCAAGAACTTAATGTTCTTAAGTTTGATCCTATAGGTTTTGAGTTATGATTTTTTGTTTTAGCGTTGTTTTGGGCATTCCGAAGACTCGAGCGAGTCCATATAATTATTTGGGGCTTGTTGGCATATTTGGATGGGGGTTCGGGTGAGCCCGGATGACAATCGGACATCGCGCGAGGCTAAAAACCAGCTAGAAAAGCTGTTGGTGCACCATATCTGGTGCGACCGCACCTGCGAGGGAATTTTTGTAGGTGCGAGACCGCATATATGGTACATGCCTCGTAGGTGCGACCCCAGGTGAGGTTTCCAAGTTATGTAAGTGCGGATTGTTTTCCGCAGAAGCGGAGCTGCAGGTGCGGACTCCGCCCCACAGGTGCGAAGCCAGGCCCCCTCCCCCGTTTCAGCAGATGCGAGAATTATCTCACAGATGCTAGACCGCAGGTGAGAAAAACCTGTAGGCAGTGAAGTTGTTTTAAAAACGGGACTTAGTCATTTTTTACCACTTTCTTCCATATATGGCGATTTTTAGAGCATGCAAAGGAGATAAATAACCAAGATACTGTAAGGTAAGTAATTCCCACTACAATTTAGTATAAATCATGGGTTTAGAGTAAAACCTAGAATTTTTATAAAAATGGGAAATTATCGAGAAATTGGTTATGGAATCATACGAAAACTATATAATGTTGATCCTTAGGCTATGGATGAGTGTTTCCTTGAAAATTTCCGGAATTCGAGCATGTGGGCATGGGGGTGAATTTTGGGATTTTTCAATTTAGGTTGCAATAATCATTTAAATAGAGGAATTTCATACTTTTGAGTATAGATTGATTTATTTATGCAATATTTGATTAGTTTTCAGTCCTTGGGAGACGAATTTGGAGTTTCGGGCACGTTCTTGACCCGGGAAATAGACTTTACACGAGGTGAGTCTCCTTTCTAACCTTGTAAGAGGGAATTGTCCCCATGGGTGATTATAAATAATTGCAAGTTTTTATTTGTGGGGGCTATGCATGCACGAAGTGACGAGGGTCGGTGCATAGCTGCTGTTATGTTATCTCGGGTAGTTTTAGGATTCACAAGAATGCTTTATGTGCCGCATCTGTGATCTTAAATGTAATTTAGGTTGCCTAATATCCTTGAATTATTATGTGAGTATCTAGGAGGTTACATTCCGAAATTTATATCATTGAATCCTTTTATGTAAGTACATTCTCTACTAAATTCCTGATTTCCTGTTAATTATGTGTATGTATACGGGTACCCACACCCCATGTATGATTCGCGAATGGGGTACACCTATTATTATGTCGACCACATCACATGTTCGATTCACGAGCGGGGTAATAGATGCATCTATGGTTTGAGTCGTTCGACCCTTCGGCAGTGCACAATTATTTTCGCGTCGTATTGACCGCATGTTCACGACATATTATGTGTTTGTTAGTTATTTCGGTGTTCTATGATTTTTTTTATTTGTTGATTATTATGAAAATAAAAGAAGGGGAAAACTAGGTAACTTATATGCTAGAGAAATTGGCACGTAAAGGTAATTGTGAATGTTATTTGATGATCGTGAATTCATTATTATTCATGAGTACTATTCCTGCTTAGCCTTACATTTAAATCATATTATTTTGACCCTAGTAAGTATCAAGTTGACTTCTCGTCACTGGTTCTTCAGGATTAGACTGGATACGCACTGGGTACATACAGTTTATCTACTCATGCTACACTTTTGTACTTAATTGTACAGGTTCTGAGGCAGGTGCATCTGGGTATCAATTCGGAGCTTGTTCCTAATTTAGACCTGGTCAAGACTTCTCGGTGAGCTGCTTTCACTGACGACTTCCAGCAGCGCCTTGGAGTTTTCTTTCTTTTGTCATTTCTGTCTATACTCATTCAGGCAGTAGGACATACTTTTACTCTTTTGACATCATTCTACTAGATGCCTATAGACTTGTGACACTAGTTCCTGGCACATACATTAGTATACATTGTTTTTGGGTTTGTAATTACTTATTCATGTCTCTTATGGTTATCTCTGTGTAAAAATTTGTCCCAGTTACTAGTTTTCCCTTGTCAAGTAAGGGAAAATGTTTTGGTAAATTAAATGAAACTCACTAGTAAATGGATGTTGGCTTGCCTGACAACGATGTTGGGCGCCATCGCGGCCTGGATTAGGATTCGGGTCGTGACATGGAATCCCTGATTCCCTGTGATTGGTATACTTTATTCTCTAGTGATTTCAACCTCTAAATAGTCTCTTGCCTTATTTTGTGGTTAATTATGCTGTCAAATTGATTCTTTGACATTTTCCTTAATTAAAATTTGTGGAACCTGGCCTGTATTACATGCTCTGTACTATGCTTGTGCCATTTCTAGTCTATTTTTACTTATGGTTTTTTTGTTCAACTTGCAACCAGTATGTCTACTTTACTGCTTTATCAGCATGATTCTGAATGTATCCCCTCCCTTAGACTCAGCATGGTTATGAAATGGTATACCCTATCTCTATTGAACCACGTCACATTTTCGATTCGTGAACGGGGTAATAGATGCATCTATGGTTTGATTCGTTCGACCCTTCGGCAGTGTACATCTATTTTCGCATCGTATCGGCGGCACATTCAAGGCATATTATGTTTTTGTTAGTTGTTTGGGTGTTCTGTGATTTTTGTATCTGTTGATTATTATGAAAAAAGGGAAAACTAGCTAACTCATATGCTAGAGAAATTGGCACTTAAAGGTAATTGTGAATGTTATTTGATGCTCCTGTCATAATTACTATTCATGACTGCTATTCCTTCCTTGCCTTAAATTTAAATCATATTATTTTGACCCTTGTATATATAAAGTCGCCTTCTCGTCACTACTTCTTCGAGATTAGACTGGATACGCACTGGGTACATACAGTTTATCTACTCATGCTACACTTTTGTACATAATTGTACAGGTTATGAGGCAGGTGCATCTAGGTATCAATTCGGAGCTCGTTCCTGATTTAGACCTGGTCAAGACTTCTCAGTGAGCTTCTTTCACTGACTACTTCCAGCAGCGCCTTGGATTTTTATTTCTTTTGTCATTTCTGTCTATACTCACTCAGACAGTAGGACATACTTTTACTCTTTTGACATCATTCTACTAGATGCCTGTAGACTTGTGACACTTGTTCCCGGCACATACATTAGTAGACATTCTTTTGGGTTTGTAATTACTTATGAATGTCTCTTATTGTTATCTCTGTGTAAAAATTTGTCTAAGTTACTAGTTTTCCCTAGTGTCTTAAACTCGAATTAATCAAGTAAAGGGAAATGTTTTGGTAAATTAAATGAAACTCACTAGTAAATGGATGTTGGCTTGCCTGACAACGGTGTTGGGCGCCATCGCGACCTGGATTAGGATTCGGGTCGTGACATGGAATCCCTGATTCCCTATGATTGGTATACTCCATTCTCTACTGATTTCAACCTCTAAATAGTCTCTTGCCTTATTTTGTGGTTAATTATGCTGTCAAATTGATTCTTAGACATTTTCCTTAATTAAAATTTGTCGAACCTAGCCTCTATTACATGCTCTATACTATGTTTGTTTCCTTTATGTGTCATGTTCAGTCTTGCATGATTTCATTCCTTATTTATCACTGCTTATTACCGTTTGAATTTTAACTCCTTAGTTAAAGGAAGTTCTTGTACTGATTATATTCTAATTGGTATATATTGCTATAATTATTGATGAACTTTGATCTTTACCTTATTTGCTACCTGTTTTCAAACAATAAATGCACTGCTCTTTCATTAGCACAAACACATGAACACATTGTTAAAAAACTCTCTCTTACACAAAAAACTCTCTTACTTTCTCTGGTTACTTGCTCATTTTCTAAGTCAGCCGGTTGTAAGCCAAGGCTGATTCCTATACTCTATATTTCTTTCCTGTGTTTTCTCTATCCTATACTGGTATGTCCTGATTTAAATTTATGTCTCAAAAACAACATGCTTCTTTGCTACTTCAATTCATCCCATTTCTAGTCTGTTTTTACTTATGGTTTTGTTGTTCAACTTGCAACTAGTATGTCTACTTTACTGCTTTATCAGCATGCTTCTGAATGTATCCCCTCCCTTAGACTCATCATGCTTATGAAATGTTATCCCCCTTCTAGTATACCTCAATATGATTCTGCTTCACTTATGTTCCTCTGATTACTGGCATGAACTTTCCGGTGGTAAAATAGTATATACTTAGTTCTGAACCTATGTGTACCTCTGCCTTCTATGTGCTTACCCTTATATGCTCTATACATGTCACAATTCCCATTACCCTTGTTTGTGGTTCTTTTTCTTTATGTGTGATGTTGAGCTTGTTTTGATCTTGAGATTGGTATGTTGTTTGTTTTGATTGCCCTGCTCTTTTCAAACTATAAACTCCTCTATTATTTTTTTTATAAATTCATTTTAAACCAGTCTCTTTTCAAAACTGTTTTCCTACTCAAATCCTTTCAAAACTATGTCAAGAACTTCACTCTACTCTTAGACATCTATGTTCTGACCCTATAATATGTGACTGCATAGGGATCCCTATGAGATCCCTCTGAATTCTGATACACTAGAGTTGGACCTTCCACACTACACTTACTCAACTATGGTTATGGAATCCGTTTGTGAGCACTGCCCGGGATGTAATGACTCGGCCGGTCGTTCCGTGAGATTTACCCCGTTTCCCCCATTTCGGCATTTTTCATATATTGCTAGCCTATTTTTGTTGTGTTGGGTCAGTTGGTTCGGGTCCTGAGAGGTTATAGTGAGAATTGACTCATTTGGTCTCTTAAAGTAGCCTAATAGTTGAAAAAGTCAACTGAGAGTTGCTCATTGGTGAACGACCTCAGAATGCGGATAGTATGGCTCGGATAGATTTGTTAGGTAATTTGGGACTTAGGAGTGTGTTCATAATGAAGTTTTGATGTCCGGTGTGGAATTAGGCTTGAATTGGCGAAAGTTAGTTTTTTGTGATTTCTGGTCGGCAGTGGAATATAGGCTATCATGGTCGGAATGGAATTACGGAAGTTGGAGAAGGTTCGTAATGTCATTTTGGATACGTCCGCAAAATTTTAGGTCAATCGGAGGTGTTTTGGTTGGTTTCGGCGTAGTTGGCAAAATTTGGAAGTTTCAAAGTTCATAGGCTTGAATTTGATGTAATTTTGGTGTTTTCCTGTTTTTTTTTGGTGTTTCGAAGGCTCAACTAAGTTGGAATAATGCTATGGGGTGTGTTGGTATGTTTGGTTGGGGCCCCGAGGGGCTCGGGATTGATTTAGGATGGTTGGCGGAGTTTTGAACATGGAAATTTTGCAGCAAATAGCTGCTGGTGTGAGTTTCTGGTCATCACGGGTCTTCAAGTCCTTATTTCAGTGCTATGACAGAGATTTCATACTGCCCTCCAGCTATTCAGGGTTCTTCTTCAAGGAAGCAGGCCATGGTACTGAGGGGATGTTATGAGTGCGGGGATCCAGGCCATTATAAGAGGACTCGTCCTAGGCTTTGGGGAAAGGCAGTGCAGCAGGGTTACCAGCCCATGGTTCCAGCACCAGCGGCCTGTCCACCCAGAGGTGGAGGAAAGGCCGGTAGGGGTCGTCCTAGAGATGGAGGCCAGACAAAGGGAGCCTAGTCATCTCCTATTTATGCTAGTGGAGGTCAGTCTTTCGATGCTCCAGCCAGATTCTATGCTTTCTCAGTGAGACCATATGCAGTAGCCTCAGATGTCGTGATCATAGGTATTATTTCAGTATTTGGTAGAGATGCATTGATATTGTTTGATCCGGGATCCACTTATTCATATGTGCCAGCCTTGTTTGCTCATTTCTTGGGCGTTCCTCGTGAGTCTTTGGGTACTCCTGTTTATATGTCCACTCATGTCGGCGATTCTGTGGTTGTGGACAAGATTTATCGGTCTTATGTTGTTACATTATGTGGGTTCGAGACCAGAGAGGACCTCATATTGCTTGACATGATTGACTTTGAGGTCATTCTGGGTATGGATTGGCTATCTCCTTATCATGTTGTTCCAGATTGTCATGCCAAGACTGTTACTCTAGCCATGCCCGAGTTTCCGGGATTAGAGTGGAGAGGTTCCTCAGTTAGTGCAGCTAGTCGGGTTATTTCCTTCCTTAAGGCTCAGCGTATGGTCAAGAAGGGTTGTTTGGCTTATCTTGGTTATGTGCGGGACACCTCCGCTGAGTCTCCAACGATTTATTCAGTGCCATTAGTTCCAAAGTTTGCTGATGTGTTCCCTTCAAATCCAGGCATGACACCGGATCGTGACATCAATTTTTGTATTGACTTAGCTCCAGGCACCCAGCCTATGTATATTCGCCCATACCGTATGGCTCCAAAAGAATTGAAGGAATTGACAGAACAACTTGAGGAGTTGTTGGCTATGGGGTTTATCAGACCGAGCGTATCACCCTGGGGTGTTCCAATGCTATTTGTGAAGACGAAGGATGGAATTTTGCAGATGTGTATTGATTACCGCTAGTTGAACAAGGTCACCATCAAGAATAAGTACCCGTAGCCGTGCATAGATGATTTGTTTGACCAAATGCAGGGTGCTCGGGTGTTTTCTAAGATTGACTTGTGATTGGGATACCATCAGCTGAGGATTCGGGACTCGGATTTTCTGTAGACTGCCTTTCGTATGAGATATGGTCATTGTGAGTTCCTAGTGATATCTTTTGGCTTAACTAATTCCCTCGCAGCATTTGGGGATCTGATGAACAAGGTGTTCAGGCCTTATATTGATTCTTTTGTCATTGTCTTTATTGATTACATTTTGATTTACTCATGAAGACTGGGTGTCACGCCCCGAAATCGAGGGACAGGACCGGCGCCTAACTAAATTAACCCGGTCAAGTGAACCTTACTTGCCTTTCCTACCCGACCGGTTGTTTTGCGTATTAGGACCCCGTTCTCCTAAATGAGATTTCCAGTAGCGGCTTATTGTGATTTGTGACCTGTGGGGTCGGGTAGTTCGAGATTTGGAAATGTTTAGAGTGCTATAGGAACACGTGGTTCCTTAAGGTTGGCCCGTTTGGCCAAATTTGACTTCGGTCAACATTTTCAGTAAACGACCTCGAAATCGAGTTCTGATAGTTCCAGTAGCTTCGTATGATGATTCCGGACTTGGGCGTATGTTCGGAAGGGTTTCTTGATGACCCGGGAGCGTTTCGACGCCCAATATAGAAATAGGAGTTTCCTTAAGTTTGGAATTTGGTTTGGAACGTATTTTTGTGTTATCAAGGTCGGACTGAAATTCCCAGACCGGGAATAGCTTTGCTTTGTCATTTAGGACTTTCCTGCAAAATTTGGTGTCATTCCGATTAGTATAAGCCGGTCCGGCGCATTGTTATAGAATTCAAGAACTTGAAATTCTTAAGTTATGATTTTAGGGGTTTTGGGAGGTGATTTTGAGTTTTAAAGTTGTTTTGAGTGTTCTGAAGGCTCGACCGACTCAGTACTATGATTTGGGAATTGTTGGTATATTTGGACGAGGGCTCAGGTGGGCCCAGGTGCCTCTCGGGCACCCAACGGGGCTAAAACCAGCTAATGCAACTGCTGGCTCACCTGAATTGGTGTGACCGTAGGTGCGGTTGCCCAGTCGCAGGTACGAGAACGCTCTTGCGGTCCCAAGCATCGCAGGTGAGGCCCTCCTTCCTCACAGGTGCGAACCTGGGTCCACAGGAGCGGATTCACAGGTGCGAGATTCCCTCCGCATGTGCGATCCCTAGCCTCCTTAGCCACTTCCACAGGTGCTATCCTTGGCTCGCAGGTGTGGTCCCTGATCCGCAGATGCGGAAACACTGTAGGCCAGGCATTGTGTTCATTTAAATACGGGAGTCTTCACTTTCTTCTCATTTTTCCTCCATTGTAAGACCTTGAGAGCTTGGGAAAAATTACTCCACGACCAACCACGATAAGGTAAGTTAATTCCACCCTAAAGTTTGTTTTAATTCATGAATTGTTAGTTAAATTACCTACTAAATTAGTGAAAAATCGAGATTTGGGTAGTAAATTAGGTTCTTGAAATTTTTTTATAAATTACTCAGTTATTGCTATGAATTCAAGTAGAAATCGTATAAAAACGATCCTTAGGCTATGAGTGAGTGATTTCTTCGAGAATTTTCGGGATTCGAGCGTGCGGGCTCGGGGTTGAATTTTGGGAATTTTTCAAGAATGTTGAATTATCGAATAAATAGGATAATTTCCCTACTTGGAGCATGAATTGATATGATTGTACCATATTTGGCTAGTTATGAGTCCTCGAGTGTAGAGTTCAGAGTTTCGGGCGCATCCTTGGTCCGAGAAGTGGATTCGACATGATGTGGGTCTCCTTTCTAACCTTGTAAGAGGGAAATGTCCCCATAGGTGATTTGTATGCTATGTGTAATTGTTTTGGGGGCTACGTGCGCACGAGGTGACGTGAGTCCGTGCGTAGCTATTATCCTGCCATGTCGGGAAGTTTTAGGATTCACTAGCATGCTTTATGTGCTTTATATGTATATTTAGGCATACTTTGAGTTGCTTATTCTCTTGAGCTAGCATGACAATGGTAGAAAGTTGCATCTGAATTTCCAGTTAATTAATCTTTGTTACAAGTATTGCCTCAACTGAGCTTATTGGTAAATTTGGTATACATATATATATGAGTCAGCACCCGAGTCGCATGTATGATTACCGCTCGGGGGAAGCTTTACGATAATTCGATATAATGTGTCAGCACCTGAGTCACAGGTATGATTCGCGAGCGGGGGAAGCTTTATGATAATTCTGTATAAATATACTAACACCCGAGTCGCAGGTATGATTCACGAGCGGGGTAAGCTTTACGACCAAGCAAGTGTTTAAGATGTCTCCCTTATGACTCCCGACGGTTGTCTTATTCCTGTGTGTGCATGACTATTTGGTACTATTTCATGGTTATTGAGTTGACAGAAATTTGGGGGGGAAAGAAAGCAGAAATTGTTATTTACTTACCGTATTTACTTGGATTTCATGTGCTTTATACGTATTTGATAGTCATTGTCTTACATGCCTACCGTATTCATTATACACTATTATATTATACTGTTGGACCTTAGTTAGTGCCAAGTCGACCTCTCGTCACTACTTCTTCGAGACTAGACGGGATACTCACTGGGTACATATTTATTTATCTACTCATGTTGCACTACTGTACTTAACTGTCCAGGTTCTGAGGCTGGTGCATCTGGTAATCAGAACAGAGCTAGATATTGACTGTAGCAGACCTGACTTCACGGTGAGCTTCTTCTCCTGACGATTCTCAGCAGCACCATGGAGGTTCTTTTTCTTATGTTCCCGTCTATTTATTTCAGACAGTAGGATTGTATATTCTATCTTTTGTATATCCAGTTAGTATGCCCATGATACTCATGGCACTAGTTCCTGGCACACACAAATGTAGATTATGTTCGTACATATATGCATATTTTGGACTCACACCCCATTATCTGTTTAAAACTTGTTGATTACTCCTAGTCGGTTAATAATCTAACCTTGTAACTTGGTATATATATTGATATGTTAAGGTAAATGGGAAGGAACAGTTGTAGCTTAAATGTTGGCTTGCCTGAGCCCGCTGTTGGGCGTCATCATGAACTGAGTTAGGATTCTGGGTCGTGACAACGTGGAATCAGAGCTCTAGGTTCACGTAAGTCTCACTAGTCACGGGCAGGCTTAGTAGAGTTTTGTGGATCGGTGCGGAGACGTCTATACTTATCTTTAAGAGGCTATAGGGCATTTGGAAACCTCTCTTTATTCATATTCTATCATGCAATCGATGATATACTTAAACTCATTCTTCTATTCTCTCACAGATGGTGAGGACGCGCGCATTCGATGTTCCTGATCCGGGAGATGCGTCTACCCCCGCCGCCCGAGGTCATGGTAGAGGCAGGGGGAGGGCACTGGCCCGAGGTAGGGGACGAGGGCATCCCAGAGCTATTCCAGTTGCACCACCAGGGGACCCTATCATAGAGGAGCAGGATGAGGTGCCTCTGGTAGATCCTGCTCCAGCAGACTTCATGACGGCGCAAGGCTTCCATGAGATTATGGGTCGTATGATGAGATTCATGGACACCAGTTCCCAGACTGGTTTATTTCCAGCAGATCCTGCCACTTCACAGGCGGGAGGCGGAGTCCAAACCCCTACCGCGGACCCACTTCCTGTGGGTGGTATCCAGCATGTAGCAGCAGCATCGGAGCCCAGACCAGGTGTAGATGGTGATCAGCAGAAGATGTTAGACAGATAGACTCGATTGCGCCCTCCAGTTTTCGGGGGTGAGCGAGGTGAGGATGCCCAGGACTTCATTGATAGGTGCAGGGACAGACTGCACAACATGGGGATCCTATCGTCCCATGGAGTGGATTTCACCACATTTCAGTTAGAGGGTAGAGCTCGCAGGTGCTGGCAGTCTTATATTCTAAACAGGCCAGCAGATTCTCCTCTTGTCACTTGAGAGCAGTTCACGCAGATGTTCTTTGACAGATATATTGCACCCTTTGAGAGGGAAGAGCTACGGGTTAGTTTTAGCGGTTAGAGCAGGGCAGATGTCCGTGACAGATTATAATGCCAGATTTTTAGAGCTGTCACGCCATGCACTTATGATATTACCCACTGATGCTAGAGAGTGTGGAGGTTTGTAGCAGGATTGCATCCAGGTATTAGATCCACCATGGCTTCAGAGGTGGAGATGGGTACTCCTTATCGGCTCGTAGCGGAGATTGCTCGCAGGATTGAGGGTTATCGGTCGAGGAGCAGGGTCAGCAGGACAAGAGGGCTAGGTTCTCAAGAGATTTCAGGGATGCCCCATCTAGGAGTAGAGGTCAGTTTGGGGGTGGTCAGCCCAGCAGGCCTTCATATTCAGCACCTCCACTACCTCCCCGAGGTGTTCCAGTTAGGCCTCAGTTCATGCCATGCCGGAGCATTCCTATCATCCTCCAGCCATTCAGAGTTCACCCAGTGGTTACCCAGTCACCAAAGATCCTCCGATTCTTACTTCAGTGCTATGCCATAGGGTTCACATTGCTCTCCGGCCATTCAGGATTCTTCTTCTTCGGGACAGCAGGACATGCCACCTGGGAGATATTATGAGTGCGGGGATTTAGGCCATGTGTGGAGGGCTTATCCCATGTTTCGGGGCAAGACAGTACATACATCAGGGTTATCAGCCTATGAGTTCAGCATCAGCAGGCCAGCCACCTAGAGGTGAAGGACAGGTCGGCAGGGGTCGTCCTAGAGGGGGAGGCCAGTCAGGAAGGGGTCAGTTAGCTCTTGTTCACTCTAGTGGGGCTCAGTCTTCAGGTGCTCTAGCAAGATTCTATGTTATTTTGGACAGATCAGATGCAGTAGCCTCAGACGCCGTCATCACAGGTATTACCTCAGTATGTGGTAGAGAGGCTTCAGTATTATTTGATCCAGGATCCACCTACTCATATGGTTCATCCCTATTTGCTCGTTTCTGGATGTTTCCCGTGAGTCTTTGGGATCTCCTATATATGTGTCCATTTTTGTGGGCGATTTTGTGGTCGTAGATCGGGTCTATCGGTCTTGTGTGATTACCTTCTTTGGGTTCGAGACAAGAGAGGACCATTTATTGCTCGATATGGTTGATTTTGAGGTTATTGTAGGCATGGATTGGCTATCTCCTTATCATGCCGTGCTGGATTGCCATGGAAAGACATTAACGCTAGCCATGCCCGAGTCACCTAGGCTAGAGTTGAGGGGTTCTTTAGTTAGTGCAGTCAGCTGGGTTATTTCATTCATGAAGGCTCGACATATGGTCGATAAGGGTTGTCTGGCCTACCTTGTTTATGTGCGGGACACCACCGCCGAGTCCCCGACTATTGATTCAGTGCCAGTTGTCCGAGAGTTTGCCGATGTATTTCCTTCAGACCTTCCAGGCATGCCTCCAGATCGAGATATTAATTTATGCATTGAGTTACCTCCAAATACTCAGCCTATATCCATTCCTCTGTACAGTACGGCTCCTAAGGAGTTGAAGGAGCAGCTTGAGGAGTTATTAGCTAAGGGGTTTATCAAGCCGAGTGTATCACCATGGGGTGCTCCAGTTCGATTTGTGAAGAATAAAATGGATCTATGTGGATGTGTATTGATTACCGCTAGTTGAATAAGGTTACCATTAAGAACAAGTATCTTCTCTCGCGCATCGATGATTTGTTTGACCTGCTACAGGGTGCTCGGTTGTTTTGTAAGATTGATTTGAGATGGGGTGATCATCAGTTGATGATTCGGGCCTCAGATGTTCCGAAGACTGCATGTCATACCAGATATGGCCATTACGAGTTCCTAGTGATGTCCTTCGGCTTGACTAATGCCCCAGCAGCATTCATCGATTTGATGAATAGGGTATTCAGGCCGTATATTGATTCCTTTGTCATTGTCTTCATTGATGACATATTGATTTACTCACGGAGCTTGGGTGAGCATGAGCAGCATTTGAGAGTTGTGCTCCAGACCTTGGGAGAATAGAATCAATATGCTAAGTTCTCCAAGCGTGAGTTCCAGTTAGATTTCGTAGCATTCTTGGGGCATGTGGTATCTTGAGAGGGTATCAAGTTTGATCCACAGAAGATTGAAGCAGTTCAGAGTTGGTCGCGCCCTACTTCAATTATAGAGATCAGGAGCTTTTTGGGCCTAGTAGGCTATTATCGTCGGTTTATGGATGGATTCTCTTCTATTGCAGCTCCATTGACCAGATTGACTAAGAATAATATACCGTTTCAGTGGTCCAATGATTGTGAGACGAGCTTTCAGAAGCTCAAGTCAACATTGACCTCAGCACCAATTCTGACATTGCCTTCCGGTTCTGGGATGTATACTGTGTATTGCGACGCTTCACGCGTTGGGTTGGGATGTGTGTTGATGCAGGATGAGAGAGTTATTGCATATGCTTCGCGCCAGCTGAAGGTTCATGAGAAGAATTACCCTGTGCAAGACTTGGAGGTGGCAGTGACTATTCATACTTTGAAGATTTGGAGGAACTACTTGTATGGAGTGTCTTGTGAGGTTTGTACAAACCACCACAGTTTGCAGCACTTATTCAAGCAGAGGGATCTTAAATTGAGGCAGCATATATGGCTTGAGTTGTTGAAGGACTATGATATCACAATTCTTTGTCATCCGGGCAAAGCAAATGTGGTAGCAGATGCCTTGAGCAGAAAGGCAGTGAGTATGGGTAGCTTGTCCTTCATTGCAGCAGTGGAGAGACCTCTAGCCTTGGACATTCAGTCCTTGGCTAATCGCCTAGTAAGGTTAGATCTTTCGGAGCCTCGTTGAGTCCTTGCGTGTGTGGTTGCTCAGTCTTCGTTACTGGGGGAGATTAAGGCTGAGTAGTTTGATGATCCGTGCTTAGCTGAGCTTAGGCACGCAGAGGTCTAGGTTAGGACCAAAGAGGTTACTATGGGTGAGGATGGTGTTCTGAGACTTCAAGGCCGCTTATGTGTTCCTAATGTTGATGGCTTGAGGGAGAGGATTCTAGCACAGGCACACAGTTCTCGGTATTCTGTTCATCCTAGTGCGACTAAGATGTATCGTGATTTAAAGAAGAATTTATAGTGGAGGCGGATGAAGAAATACATTGTGATGTATGTGACTAGGTGCCTGAATTGTCAGCAGGTTAAGTACGAGCATCAGAGGCCAGGAGGCCCTTCTTCAGCAGATGCCCATTCCGGAGGGGAAGTGGGAGCGCATCACTATGGACTTCGTGGTTGGGCTGCCTCAGGCCTTGTGGGAGGTTGACGCGATTTGTGTCATTGTGGATAGATTGACCAAATCGGCGCATTTCATTCCTGTGGCTACTACTTATACTTCTGTGAGGCTAACCCAGATCTACATTCGGGAGATAGTCTGGTTGCACGGTGTACCGGTATCCATCATATCAGACCGAGGTCATCAGTTCACCTCGTACTTATGGAGAGCATTGGACAGTGGGATGGGCACTCAGATAAACCTTAGCACAGCATTTCACCCTCAGTCTGATGGCCAGTCGGAGCGTAGAGTTCAGATATTAGAGGATATGCTCAGGGCCTGTGTGATTGATTTTGGAGGCAGTGGGACCAGTTCTTGCCTTTGGCCGAGTTTGCGTATAATAATAGTTATCAGTCCAGCACCGAGATGGCTCCATTTGAGGCTTTGTATGGTCGGTGGTGCCGTTCTGCTGTCGGGTGGTTTGAACATGGTGAGACTAAGTTATACGGCAGTGATCTGGTGAGAGATGCCTTGGAGAGGATGATGTTAATTCAGGAGAGGCTCCGCATAGCCCACTCTAGATAGAAGAGTTACACGGATCAGAGGGCGCGTGATATAGCATTTATGGAGTGAGATAAGGTTTTGCTAAAGGTTTCGCCGATGAAGGGCATTATGAGATTCGGGAGGAAGGGCAAGCTGAGCCCAAGGTTTATAGGCCCTTTCGAGGTGTTGAGGGATCAGAGAGGTTGCTTATGAGCTAGCTCTACCTCCCAGTTTATTAGGAGTTCATCCAGTCTTTCATGTATCCATGCTCCGGAGATATCATGCCAACTTTTCTCACGTGGTTGATTTCAGCACTATTCAGTTGGATGAGAAGTTTGGCTACGAGGAGGAGCCAGTTGCTATTATTGATAGGCAGGACCGCCAGTTGAAATCCAAGAGAGTTTCTGCCGTGAAGGTTCAGTGGAGGGGCCAACCAGTTGAGAAGGCATCTTAGGGGTCCGGGGAGGACATGCGGAGGAGATATCCACATCTTTTCAGCATTTCAAGTATGATTCTAGACCCTTCCGAGGACGAACATTTGTTTAAGAGGGCGAGAATTTAACGACCCGACCGGTCATTTTGTTTATTAGGAGCCCGTTCCCCTAAATAAGATTTCCAGTAGCGGCTTATTATGATTTATGACCTGCGGGGTCGGGTTGTTTGGCAATCGGAAGTGTTTAGAGTGCTATAGGAACACTTGGTTCCTTAAGGTTGACCCTTTTGGCAAAATTTGGCTTCAGTCAATATTTTCAGTAAACGACCTCGGAATCGAGTCTCGACAGTTCTAATAGCTTTGTATGATGATTTCGGATTTGGGCGTATGTTTGGAATGGGTTTTCGATGACCCGGGAGCATTTCGGCGCCCAATATAGAAATAGGAATTTCCTTAAGTTTGAAATTTGGTTTGGAACGTGTTTTTGTGTTATTGAGGTCCGAATGAAATTCCGAGATCGGGTAGTATAGTTCATTCCTAGTAGTATAGTTCGGTCTGGAGCATTGTTATAGAATTCAAGAACTTGAAATTGTTAAGTTATGATTTTAGGGGTTTTGGGAGGTGATTTTGAGTTTTAGCGTTGTTTTGCGTGTTCCGAAGGCTCGAGCGAATCCATATTATGATTTGGGACTTGTTGGTATTTTTGGACGAGGGATTGGGTGGGCCCAGGTGCCTCTCGGACACCCAACGGGGCTAAAAACCAGCTAATGCAACTGTTGGTGCACATGAATTGGTGTGACTACAGGTGCGGTTGCCTAGTCGCAGGTGCGGGACCGCAGCATCGTAGGTGCGGCCACCAGGTGAGGCCCTCTTTTATCGCAGGTGCGATCCCCAGCCTCCTTATCCACTTCCGCAGGTGCGAGACTGCAGGTGCAGTCCCTTAGCCGCAGGTGCGGTCCCTTAGCCGCATGTGCAAAAACACTGTAAGCCAGGCAGTGTGTTCATTTAAATACGGGAGTCTTCACTTTCTTCTCATTTTTCCTCCATTGTAAGACTTTAAAGCTTGGGAAAAATTACTCAACTACCAACCATTGTAAGGTAAGTTAATTCCACCCTAAAGTTAGTTTTAATTCATGAATTGCTAGTTAAATTACCTGCTAACTTAATGAAAAATCGAGATTTGGGTAGTAAATTAGGTTCTTGAAGAAAATTTATAAATTACTCAATTATTGCTATGAATTCAAGTAGAAATCGTATATTAGCGATCCTTAAGCTATGAGCGACTGATTCCTACGAGAATTTGCGGGATTCGAGTGTGCGGGCCTGGGGTTGAATTTTGGGAATTTTTCAAGAATTTTGAATTATCGAATAAATAGGATAATTTCCATACTTTGAGCATGAATTGATATGATTGTGCCATATTTGGCTAGTTATGAGTCCTCGAGTGTAGAGTACAGAGTTTTGGGAGCATCCTTGGTCCGAGAGGTGGATTCAACACGAGGTGAGTCTCCTTTCTAACCTTGTAAAAGGGAAATGTCCCCATAGGTGATTTGTGTTCTATGTGTAATTGTTTTGGGGGCTACGTGCGCATGAGGTGACGAGAGTCCGTGCGTAGCTACTATCCTGCCATGTCGGGTAGTTTTAGGATTCACTAGCATGCTTTATGTGCCTTATATGTATCTTTACGCGTACTTTGAGTTGCTTATTCTCTTGAGATAGCATGACAATGGTAGAAAGTTGCATCCGAATTTACAGTTAATTAATCTCTGTTACAAGTATTGCCTCTACTGAGCTTATTGGTAAATTTGGTATATATATATATATATATATATATATATATGAGTCAGTACCCGAGTCTCATGTATGATTCGCGATCGGGGGAAGCTTTACGATAATTTGATATAATGTGTCAGCACCCGAGTCGAAGGTATAATTTGCGAGCAGGGGAAGCTTTATGATAATTCTGTTTAAATATACTAGCACCCGAGTCGCATATATGATTCGCGAGCGCGGGAAGCTTTATGATAATTCTGTATATATATACTAGAACCCGAGTCGCATATATGATTCACGAGCGGGGGAAGCTTTATGACCAAGAAAGTGTTTAAGAAGTCTCCCTTTCCGGCCATTTGTCTTATTCCTGTGTGTGCATGACTATTTGGTATTGTTTCGTGGTTATTGACTTGACAGAAATTTGGGGGAAAAGAAAGCAGAAATTGTTATTTACTTTCAGTATTTACTTGGATTTCCTGTGCTTTATACGTATTTGATGTTCATTGTCTTACATGCCTACCATTTTTATTATACATGGTTATATTATACTGTTGGACCTTTGTGAGTGTCAAGTCAAACTCTCGTCACTACTTCTTCGAGATTAGACGGGATACTCACTGGGTACATATTTATTTATGTACTCATGCTACACTTTTGTACTTAATTGTACAAGTTCTGAGGCTGGTGCATCTGGTAATCGGACTGGAGCTAGATATTGACTGTAGCAGACCTGACTTCACGGTGAGTTGCTTCTCCTGACGATTCTCGGCAGCACCATGGAGTTTCTTTTTCTTATGTTCCCGTCTATTTATTTCAGACAGTGGGATCATATATTCTATATTTTGTATATCCAGTTAGTATGCCCATGATACTCGTGACACTAGTTCCTGGCACACACGTAGTATTTATGTTGATTATGTCCGTACATATATGCATATTTTTTACTCACACCCCATTATGCTTGTTCTGTTTAAAATTGGTTTATTACTCCTAATCGGTTATTAATATGTTAAGGTAAATGGGAATGAACAGTAGTAGCTTAAATGTTGGCTTGCCTGAACCGGCTGTTTGGCGCCATCACGACCTGAGTTAGGATTCTGGGTCGTGACATCATACATTACTTATATGAAATAGCAAGCGACAATCAAAACGTGTATTCATAACATAAAGTCCACTCTTCCTCTTTTAACGTTTCAAAATTAGATCTTTCCATAACATACATAATAAATACAACATTACCGATACGGGACCACGATTACGACTAAGTACAACAACTACCCAAAATATATTTACAACCCACATAATGTCTATGGAGCCTCTAAGAATACGAAGAAGTGTACATGGACTTGCTGGCAAAAAGGCGGCTTTAACTCAAAAGAAACAACATATACCATGAAAGTCAACATGAACTACACATGGCCTGGATAGGAAGTGGGGCTCACCAGAATTGCCGGAAGGAAGGAGAGAAAGCACCACTATTGGCGATTGGCGCTACCTGCTACAGAACCACCTACATCCATATAAAAGCTGTAGCGCCCCCAATAAAAGGGACGTTAGTACCATTGAATAGTACTAGTATGTATGAACAAACCTACTCTATATAGTATAAACATCAACAATCAAAGACACAAATAGAGACATCATACGACGATTCACCGAAGCAAGGGAAAACACAACAAAGAATTACCACATCCCTTATCCCGTTCTGCCCTCTTTTTGTTAATGTTCTTTTATGTTTATCTTGCTATTATAATTACTGATCCACCCTGTCGTTGTCACACAGATTTCGATCTCTACCCAATTGGCTAAGCCATCCTAGGTGAGACCCGTATAATCATCACATCTCATAGCACCACCGTGGCATGTTCACACGGAGTCCGGTCTCTACCCGATCGGCTAGGCCATCTCAACTGAAACACTGAGCCTAAAATCATCATCATATCACAATTTTATGTCTCCATGTGTACGACATGGAGTCCGATTCGGGCTCGATCGGATAGGCCATCTCATCCTAGGACATTCTCATGTCGATTCATAGATATTTTGGGTCACTTTTATGATTTTCCATCTTTTGATTCCCATCACACATCATTTCATTCTTTGTCTCATCTTTCATATCATTAGCATCTCTTGATTCATATTTCATGTCAATCCAATCCTTTTATTCATTTTTCATAAAAACCTAATACATTGATTCATGTTTCATATCAATCCAACCTCTTGATTCATATTTCAAATCATTCCAATATCTCTATTCACATTTCATATCAATCCAACCTTTCACATTTACCACACCCATCACATAAGAGGACCGCGCACATAGTGAAAGAGGGAAACATGATAATCACAATTTATACACTCAAATAGCATAACAACATGGTAGTAACATGGAACAACATAGAAGTGAGAATTTCTCAATTAGGAATATAGAACACATAAATTCGATAGATAATCAACAAGAGAATCATACCCGGAAAGTGTACACAAACGGGTTTATCCTAAGAGGATTAGAGTTAGCCATACATACCTCGTGTCGTGATTTTTCCTTAATTTTTATCACAAATCACCAGACCTTCTAGCACCCTCAATATAATTCACAATGTGACACATTTAACTTAGGATTAGGAATCACGAACATGTCTTGAACTCATTTGGGCATTTTATCAAACACCATGTGTTCCTTTAGATTTCATAACCCCTTTTTAGTGGAAGATTACTCCAACCTAGATTATGGTAAATTAAATACATGCTTGCAAGACTCTTAACCCCATCTCCAAGAACTAACCTATGTGTGTTTCATTTCAACTAGAATCTGAGAATTAAGGGTAATGGGGTGGATGCTTACCTCTTATGGTGAAGAAGATGAGGTCTTACTCGATCAATTCCAGGCCTGAGTGACGATGGAGAATCAAATTGGTGAAGGTAGGGACTTTCTCTCTCAAGAACTCACTCGTGCTTCTCTTTAATTTACCAGATTATAGTTAAAAATGAAGGGGATGGGTGTTTTATTAGGCCGGGGGTCGGGTTTTAAAATTAGAGGATTAGAAGCCCAATGCAGGTTTGCGGTTTGGAATGCGATCGCATTCTGGTTATGTGGTCCACAAACCTACCGCATAATTGGCCCTCAGCTGGGCCAAAAAGAGAACCAGACCATCCAGTTATGCGGCAACTATTCGGTCCGCATACCTGTTATGCGATCTCATAGTGCGCCGCATAACTCTCTTCGCAAAAATATAGGGACAAGAATGCGACAACTATGCGGCCTGCATTCATGAAATGCGATCGCATTTTACGCCGCATAGTTGTCCTCAAAATGGACAGCAGGCTGTCCAAGTATGCGACCATTATGCGTTTTGAATACCTGATCTGCGATCGCATAGTAGACCATAGATCCGCACAAATATGAGAAATCAAATCCTCTAAGTCATGGGGTACTTTTCACTCCAAAATGGTCTGATTTAAGAATTCGTACAGTTATATCAACATGGGGACCTAACCGGGCATCATTTTTAGTTAATAAATTTTACGGGTCTTTACACTGGGAGAGCACGATTAGCATTTGAGAGTTGTGCTTCAGACTTTGCGAGAACAGAAACTATATGCTTAGTTCTTCAAGTCTGAGTTCTGGTTGGATTTTGTGGCATTCTTGGGACATGTGGTATCCACAGAGGGTATCAAGGTTGATCCTAAGAAGATTGAGGCAGTTTAGAGTTGTCCACGCCCTACTTCAGCTACAGAGATCATGAGTTTCTTGGGTCTAGCAGGTTATTATTGCCGATTTGTGGAGGGTTTTTCATCCATTGCAGCTCCTCTGACTTGATTGAATCTGAAGAATACCCTATTCTGATGGTCCGACGAGTGTGAGGCGAGCTTACAGAAGCTCAAGACAGCCTTGACCTCAGCACCAGTTCTAATATTGCCTTCCAGTTCTAGGATGTATACAGTTTATTGCGATGATTCACGCGTTGGCTTGGAATCTGTGTTGATGTAGGAGGGTGAGTTTTTGCATATTCTTCATGTCAGCTGAAGGTTCATGAGAAAATTACCATGTGCACGATTTGGAGTTGGCGGCGATTGTTCATGCTCTTAAGATTTGGAGGCACTACTTGTACAAGGTTCCTTGTGAGTTTTATACAGACCGCCGCAGCTTGCAACACTTGTTCAAGCAGAGGGATCTTAATTCGAGGCAATACAGGTGGCTTTAGTTGCTGAAGGATTATGACATCACCATTCCTTATCATCCGGGCTAGGCAAATGTGGTAGCAGATGCCTTGAGCAGGAAGGTGGAGTGTATGGGTAGCTTAGCTTATATTTCAGTAGAGGAGAGACCTCTAGCTTTGGACATTCAGTCCTTGGCTAATCGCCTGGTGATTTGGACCTTTTAGAGCCCCGCCGAGTTCTTACACGTGTGGTTCTCAGTCTTCATTATTGGGGGAGATTAAGGCCGGGTAGTTTGATGATCCGCGCTTGGCACAACTATGGGAGACTCTGGTACAGGGTGGTGCCAAAGAGGTTTCTATTGGCGAGGATGGTGTTCTGAGACTTCGGGGTCGTTTATGTGTCCTTAATGTTGATGGCCTGAGGGAGAGGATTCTAGAGGAAGCTCATAGTTCACGGTATTCTATTCATCTTGGTGCTACGGAGATGTATCGTGACTTGAGGTAGCATATATTGTGGAGGCGTATGAAGAAGGACATAGTGGAGTATGTGGCTAGATGTCTGAATTGCCAGCAGGTTAAGCATGAGAAACAGAGACCAAGAGGCCTACTTCAGCAGATGCCTATACCTAAGTGGAAATGGGAGCACATCACTATGGACTTCGTAGTTGGGTTTCCTCAGACCTTGCGGAAGTTTGACGCGGTTTGGGTTATTGTGGATAAGTTGACCAAGTCGGCGCATTTCATTCCAGTAGCTACTACTTATACTTCTGAGAGGTTGGCCCAGATCTACATTCGGGAGATCGTTCAGTTGCACGGTGTGCCTGTGTCCATTATATCAGATCGAGGTCCTCAGTTCACCTCTCACTTATAGAGAGCATTACAGAGTGAGTTGGGAACCCGGGTAGAACTCAGCACAACATTTCACCCCCCAGACCGACGGGTAGTCAGAGCGGATAGTTCATATATTGGAGGACATGCTCAGGGCGTGTGTGATCGACTTCGGAGGACAGTGGGACCAGATCTTGCCTTTGGCCGAGTTTTATTATAATAATATTTATCAGTCCAGCATTGATATGGCTCAATTTTAGGCTTTGTATGGTAGGCGATTCCGTTCTCCCATCGAGTAGGTTATGCCTGGCGAGGCTAGGTTATATGGCACCAACCTGGTGAAGGATTCTTTGGAGAAAATAAAGTTGATTTGGGAGAGGCTTCCTACAGCACAGTCCAGATAGAAGAGTTACGCGGATCTGAAGGCGCGTGATGTATCATTTATGGAGGGGGAGAAGGTTCTGTTGAAAGTCTCGCCGATGAAGGGTATTATGAGGTTTGGGAAGAAGAGCAAGTTGAGCCCGAGGTTTATAGGTCCATTCGAGCTGTTGAGGCAAGTTGGAGAGGTTGTTTTTGAGCTTTCTTTACCTCCCAGTTTATCAGGGGTTCATCCGGTATTTCATGTGTCCATGCTCCAAAGATACCACGCTGACTTCTTTCACGTGGTAGATTTCAGCACCATTAAGCTGGATGAGAGGCTGGGCTACGAGGAGAAGCTAGTTGCTATTATTGACAGACAGGATTGCTAGTTAAGGTCCAAGGGAGTTTCCACCGTAAAGGTCAAGTGGAGGGGCCAACCAGTCAAGGAGGCGACTTGGGAGTCCGAGGAGGACATGCAGAGCAGTTATCCACACTTATTCAGCACTCCAGGTATGATTCTAGACCCATTCGAGGATGAATGTTTGTTTAAGAGGTGGAGAATGTATCGACCCAACCAGTCATTTTATGTTCTAGAACTCTGTGCCCCTAAATGATACTTCCCGTAGTTTCTTTTACTGATTTATGACTTGCGGGGACGGGTGGTTCGAGGTTTGGAGAAGTTTAGAATGGTTTAGGAACACTTAGTTCCCTAAGGTTGGCCTTTAAAGGCCAAGTTTGACTTCAGTCAAAATTTTGAGTAAACGACCTCGGAATCGAGATTCGAAGGTTCCGATAGGTTCGTATGATGATTTCGGACTTGGTCATATTTTCGGAATGGGTTTTGGATGACTCAAGAGCATTTCGGTGCCAAATAGTGAAATAAGAGTTTTCATAAGTTCAAATTGTGGTTTGGAACATGTTTTTGTGTTATCCAGGTCCAAACGGAATTCCGCAGCCATGAATAGTTCTCTCATGTCATTTATGACTTGCTTGAAAAATTTGGTGTCATTCTGAGTAGTATAGGTAGGTTCGGCGTAATGAAAGAGAATTCAAGAACTTAAAGTTCTTAAGTTTGATCCTATAGGTTTTGAGGTATGATTTTTAGTTTTAGCATTGTTTTGGGTGTTCCGGAGGCTCGAGCGAGTCCGTATTATGATTTTGGACTTGTTAGTATATTTGGAGGGGGGCTCGGTGGGCCCGCATGCAATTCGGACATCACACGAGGCCAAAAACCAGCTAGAAAAGCTGTCGGCGCACCATATCTTTTGCGAGCGCACCTGAGGAGGAATTTCCGCAGGTGCGAAACCTCTCCGTAGGTCCATGCCTCATAGGTGCTACCCCAGGTGAAGTTTCCAAGTTCCGTAGGTGTGGACGGTTTTCCGCAGAAGCGGAGCCGCATGTGCGGACTCCGCTTCGTAGGTGCGAAGCCAAGCCCCTCCCTCGTTTCCACAGATGCGAGACCGCAGATGCGGTCCTCGAGCCGCAGGTGCGAAAAACCTGTAGGCAGTGAAGTTGTTTTAAAAACGGGACTTAGTCATTTTCACCTCTTTCTTCTATCTTCGGCGATTTTTAGAGCATGCAAAGGAGATAAATGACCAAGCTACTGTAAGGTAAGTAATTCCCACTACAATTTAGCTTAAATACTGGAATTCTTAGGTAGATTAACACCATAAATTAGTATAAATAATGAGTGTAGAGTAAAACCTAGGTTTTTGATAAATATTGGAAATTACCGAGAAATTGGTTATGGAATCATAAAAAAAACTATATAATGTTGATCCTTAGGCTATGGCTGAGTGTTTCGTTCAAAAATTTCCGGAATCCGAGAATGTGGGCCCGGGGGTGAATTTTTGAATATTTCAATTTAGGTTGAAATGATCATTTAAATAGGGGAATATCATACTTTTGAGTATAGATTGATTTCTTTATGCAATATTTGATTAGTTTCGAGTCCTTGGGAGACGAATTTGGATTATAAATAATTGCATGTTTTTATTTGCAGGGGCTACGCACGCACGAAGTGACGAAGGTCCACGCGTAGCTGCTGTTATGTTATGTCGGGTAGTTTTAGGATTCACAAGAATGCTTTATGTGTCGTATCTGTGATCTTAAATGTAATTTAGGTTGCCTAATATCCTTGAATTATTATGTGAGTATCTAGGAGGTTACATTCTGAAATTTATATCATTGAATCCTTTTCTGTAAGTACATTCTCTATTAAATTCCTGATTTCCTGTTAATTATGTGTATGTATACGGGTAACCGCGCCGCATGTATGATTCACGAGCGGGTTAGACCTATTATTATGTCGACGACATCACATGTTTGATTCATGAGCGGGGTAATAGTGCATCTATGGTTTGAGCCGTTCGACCCTTCGGCAGTGCACAATTATTTTCGCGTCGTATTGGCCGCATGTTCACGGCATATTATGTGTTTGTTAGTTATTTCGGTGTTCTATGATTTTTGTATTTGTTGATTATTATGAAAATAAAAGAAGGGGAAAACTAGGTAACTTATATGCTAGAAAATTGGCACGTAAAGGTGATTTTGATTGTTATTTGATGCTCATGTCTTCATTATTATTCATGAGTTCTATTCTTGCTTAGCCTTACATTTAAATCATATTATTTTGACCCTAGTAAGTATCAAGTTGACTTCTCATCACTACTTCTTTGAGATTAGACTGGATATGCACTGGGTACATATTGTTTATCTACTCATGCTACACTTTTGTACTTAATTGTACAGGTTCTGAGGCAGGTGCATCTGGGTATCAATCTGGAGCTTGTTCCTTATTTAGACCTGGTCAAGAATTCTCGGGGAGCTGCTTTCCCTGACGACTTCTAGCAGCGCCTTGGAGTTTTCTTTCTTTTGTCATTTCTGTCTATACTCACTCAGACAGTAGGACATACTTTTACTCCTTTGACATCATTCTACTAGATGCCTATAGACTTGTGACACTAGTTCCTGGCACATACATTAGTATACATTGTTTTGGGTTGTCAAATAAATCAAAAGCATCACTGTGACAAACTGAGATAGTACCTGTAATCACCGCATCTGAGGCCATAGCATCGGGCCTAGCCTGAAGTGCATAAATACGTGGCTGGTCTCCACCTGCTCGACCTCCCCCTCTAGGGCGATCTCTAGCTGCATGTCCACCACCCCTGGTTGTTTAGGTAGGTGGTGAAGTGACTGGGGCTCAAGTCGAGGGTTGAATCCTCTGTTGAGATGAAGTACCAGGACAACAGGGAGACTTCCTCCACCCATGTCCAAACTCTCCACACTCAAAACAACCACCTGCAGCTCGAGATGGAGACTTATAAGAACCCCGACCACCATGATAACCGCCGGATGAACTGTGCATAGAAGAACCCTGATATCATGATACTCTGAGGAGCTCTGAGCTGGAAGTCCACTAAAAGATGAACGTCCCTGATGAGAACTGCGAGGACCCTGCCCCGAAGATGCACCACTATAAGTTGGGCGAGCTGGCTGTGGAGGTCTAAATGGACGACCTCTGATGTGCTGAAAATGCCCTCTGGAAGGGGCACCACTGAAGCTACCTAATCCCCAAGTCCTCTTGGCCTCCCTCTCCTCACGCTCCTGCCTATAAACCGACTCAATTTCTTGAGCAATGTCAACTACCTGCTCAAATGTAGCTCCAGACACTCTCTCCCTAGTCATCAAAATCCGAAGCTGATACATCAGACCATCTACAAATCTCCTGATCCTCTCCCTATCAGTAGGGACAAACTTAGAAGCATGTCTAGCCAACTCGGAAAACCTCATCTCATACTGAGTAATTGAAAATTCTCCCTAGCGCAACTGCTCAAACTTTCTGCGCTGCTCCTCTCTGTGGGACTGAGGAACATACTTCTCCAAAAAGATCGTGGAGAACTACTTCCAGGTAACAGGTGCTGAACCAACTGGCCTACGCCTCTCAAATGCCTCCCATCAAGTGAAAGCAACACCTACAAACTAAAATGTACCAAATAAGACCCCACTAGTCTCCGAAATACCCGCAGTACGTAGTATCCTCTAACATTTATCCAAAAAACCTTGGGCATCCTCACCCTCTGTGCCGCTGAAAGTCGTAGGCTGAAGTCTATAGAACCTCTCCAGCCTACGCTGCTCATCCTCGGGCATAGCTGGAACCACATAGTCCTGAACTGGGGCAACCGGCTAGGTTGGGACTACTCCCGGTGCCTGAACACCCTATACAGCCTGCTCAGGTGTCCGGGAAGCTAGAGTCTGAATGCCTCCCCCGGCCTGAGCTGCAGTGGCAGTAGTAGACATAGAAACTACCTGAGCTAAATTGGTACACACCGTCAGTATCTGAGCTAGGGTCTCCTGAAGACGTGGAATAACAATAGGCATTGCCGGTGCCTGAGCCTATCCCACTGAAATACCCTCGGCGGGAACATGATCCTGAATGACAGGGGGATCCTTTGGTACTGTCCCGGCTGCTGCGCGGGCTGGTCCCCTAACTCCACCACGGCCCCGACCCCTTGTGGGTCTGGCTGGTGTTTCCTCACCATATGTAAGAGAATGAAACAACATGAGTTTAGATTTTAAGAATCAGTAGATTGGCACGAAAGAGTTAAAAAATATGAGATTTTTCCTAAGAGTTCTGCAGCCTCTCGAAGATAAGTACTAACGTCTCTGTACCAATCCGCAGGACGATACTGAATCTACTCATGACCGTTGAGTCCTATGTAACCTAGAGCTCTGATACCAACTTGTCAGGACCCCAAATCCTAACAGGTCATGATGGCGCCTATCGTGGAACTAGGCTAGCCAACCATCACATAAACACTCAATTGTTCTATTATGGTATTTCAAAAATCAATAATAAGCAGCAAAGAGAGTACAAAATGATTTCTTTAAACCTTTACGCCCCAATAATAATATAACAGTCTAAACAATTCTCCCAAGACTGGAGTCATTGATCATGAGCATATAAGATATAAAGCAACCATGTCTAGGAACAAAATACTACTACTAATAGAGGAAGGGAAATGAAGAAGATGCGGACGCTGGAAAGCTACCTCGAAATCCCGTGAAGCTGCTGAAAACGAACGAAGATGTCTACTGCTCCGCACTAGTACCTGGATTTGTACACAGAGGTACATGGAGTAATGATGAGTATGCCAACTCAGTAGTAATGCAAATAAATCACAGTCTGAAGTATATGAACACAGAGCACAAAACACCAATCCACAAAACAGTAAACCATCAAGTCTCAATACAGTATACATAAGTTCAAAACCCAATTTCCAGAAATCCTTTGAAACAAGTATATTTTCAATACATCTCAGCAAAACTCTCAGTAATATCAATATGAAAAATGAAGTGAGTCATAGTAAAAAAACTCAGTAAGATCATCATAAAACTACCCTTCGGGCCATAATCATCACTAGTAACAATTTTTCTCAGCACCTCACCATCACTCAATATCAGCACCGCGGGCACCCTCACTGTCACTCATGCCTCCGAATAACTCATCACTCGACACTCGCACTCAGTAGGTACCTGCACTCACTAGGGGTGTGTACAGACTCTGGAGGGACTCCTACAACCCAAGCGCTATAAACAAGCCACATCATGGCATAAATCACTCTCAGGAACTCGGCCTCTCTCATATCATAACATCCTTACAACATTGGGACTCGGCCTCACTCAGTCAGACACTCTCAGCATGCCACTTGGGCCATGAATAAAACAGGGTTCTCGACCCAAAATAGTATTTCATTTCAAGAAATAGTAATATCATCAAATAACAGTGTCAACAATTTCACAAGAGAGACTGAGTGTAAAATATTACTTTCAAAGTAGTGAGAATATCAATAAAATATCCCCCAAGGGGTTAAACAGATCGGCACTAGGCCCCAAACATGGCTTACAACCCAAGTATATCAAAACACAATAATACTATAAATCATATGCTTTAAAAGCAGTTTCGCAACTCAACAGTTGCCTAAAAAGGTGTAGTTTTTCCAAATTCCAATTCGTGCATGCCCCAGGCTCGTCATCTAGTGTGTGCGTCACTCCAAATCCGTGAAAGGATGTAAAGTCCGGGATTTCATACCCTCAGGATAGGATTTAAAGAGATTACTTACCTCGAACTAGCCCGAAAAGCTACTCTACGAACCACTTGCCTCTCGAATCAACTTCTGAGTGCTATAAATCTATGAAGATCAGATTTTTATCATCAAATTATGCTAAAGGAATGAATTCCAATTGAAAAGTACCAATTTTAGCATAAAACCCGCAATTAACCAAAATCCGACATCCGGGCCCGCATCACGGAACTCGACAAATTTTATACCAAAATGTTATTCATCATCTCACAAGTCCGTACATATAAAGAACGCTAAAATCAGAGTTCGTTTGACCCCTCAAATAATCCCCTTAAGGTCTCATATTCTCAAGCCCTAACTCCATATTTTTCTACTGATTTTCATGAATTAAACACTGATATTCCTTAATCACATATAATCGAGTATTAGGGTCCAAAATCCTTACCTCAATGAAGCTTAATGATTTCCTCTCTTAAAAATCGCCTCAAAAGCTTCTTCCCGTTCAAAAATGGTGGAAAAGTGGGTATTGGTCGCGGAGGGTTTATTTAAATACTGCCCAGGTATATATTCATCGCGATCGCGAAGCACAATGTCTCAGCTATCCAAAACACTCTCTGCGACCGCGGCTTAGCTCATGCGATCGCGCGATCACACAAAAATTCACGCGATCGCGATTGCAACTGCCCCACTCACGCGCCCCTCATTTACATTACGCGATAGCAAACATGCTCCACGCGATGCACTGTTCAGCCTGCCCAACCTCTCCGATCGCAGACACACTTATGCGATCGCAGAGAGTAAATTCCTGCTCCTCTCAATTTGCAATATGCGATCGTGGTTCTTCCTACACGATCGTAGTGAATGATTTTCTGCTGCACAAAAACCAGAAACCAACTTTATTCCTAAGTCCAAAATGCCTGTTTGAGCATCCAAAATGCACCCGAGGCCCCCAGGACCTCAACCAAACCTACCAACATATCCGATAACATCATTCAAACTTAGTCGAGCCTTCGAAACACCAAAAACACCAAAATCACATCGAATTCAGGCCTAAGAACTTTGAAATTTCTAAATTCCACCAACTATGTCGAAACTACCCAAAACAACTCCGATTGACCTGAAATTTTGTGGACATATCCAAAATGACATTACGATTCTGTTCCAATTTCCGGAATTCCATTCTGACCCCGATAGCCTACTTTCCACTACTGACCGAAAATCGCCAAAAACTAACTTTCGCCAATTCAAGACTAATTCTACACCAGACATCACAAAAAATATTCTAAACAACTCCTAAGTCCCAAATCACCTAACGTAGCTATCCGAGCCATAAAATTTGTATTTCAAGGTCTTTTACCAATAAGTCATGGATATCTGCTGAAGGTTCAGTTTTGCAGTACTGAAAGCATTACTGCCCCTGGTGCTAAAAACTTTCAGATATTAGCTAACAAGTACCAACATAGAGAAGGATTCAACATATAAGAATTGGCAGCTTGGTAGTTTCCAGTAACTCTATACATAGATAGATTTTTTTTTTTGTATTTTGTGTCATTCTTTCACCAAAGTGAAAGCACACATCCATATACATACAAGTGTAATCACAACCCTATATTTATACAACAACTAAAAATTATCAACTTCAATTTTAGGAGGACCGATATTTCGACATTTATAGTTGGTATCTAATGCATGATATGCTTTGCACTTATTGGCCCTAAACATGAATTCTATTGCGCATATAAGAAGTGTAAAACTAAAGCATGGTTTCTACCCTTTGATATCTATAAAATGTATAGCTACCCTTCCCCTTTTTTCACTATCCATCCCCAATATTCGTTTACAATAAATTATTACAAACTAGTGTTGTATGAATTACAGAAGTAGGTAAAGAATAATAAAAAGTTACACTATAGGGAGCCTGCAAATAGGCCCAGATTTCCTGAATTCCCAATGCCAGATTGTCTAGCCTTTAACATAATCCGGGTGTGTCAGAGTTCCCTAAGGACCTCAAGGGATCCCGTGTCACGACCCCAAAACCCAGACCGACCGTGATGGCACCTATCGTGGAACTAGGCCAGCCAATAACCACACATTTACAATTTCTTTCAAAATCCCAGTCCAATTTCAAGCATTTCATAAAATATACAGAGTTGACTAAATAAATTAGGCCAATAAACAGTGCCACCAACCCCAAAACCCGGAACCAATATGTCATGAGCATCTAAGAAAAATAAGCCAACGGCTCCGCACAAAATAAATGACTAATACTCAGTATCTGCACACAGGGGTGCAGGGAGTACTGTGAGTATGCCAACTCAGTATCAATAAAAATAAATCAAGTCTAAGCAGCAAGGAAACACATAAAATCAATATCATCAAATCACAATATACACATCCTTAATTTCCAATAATGTAAACATAGATATATGAAATCATCATGCCTTAAAACCAACCTCAGAAAAAGTCCTGTGAAAAATGTCTATTTTCAACAGCTCCAAACGGAAATATTTAGTATGAAAATGACATGAATCATATAGAGGCTCCTCGGACAAAATATATTTTATAAGTTCAGAGTGAAAGTAGTAAATCATAAGTAGCCCCTCAGGCAAAAACATGAATCATAATCAGCCCCTCGGGCATGCCTCACAGTCATTCATAATCAGTCACTCAGCACCTCATAGTCACTCAACACCTCACAGTCACTCATGCCTCCCAATCACTCAGCACTCGGCACTCGGTGCACTCAATAGGGATGTGTGCAGACTCTGGAGGGGCTCCTTCAGCCCAAGCGCTAATATCAAGCCACCTCGTGGTGTATCATATCCTCACAATCAGGCCGTCTCTTTACTCAGCAGAACAACCCAAAAGGCCCCTCGGGCGAATCAGTAAAATAGGGTACTCGACACAAAATATCATTTTTAAATCTCAAAGTAGTGTAAATCAGGCTGAATTTATAAAACAGTAAGCATAATAAGGCTGAGTGAAATCATCAACAAATAGTGAGGAAAAACAGCAGTAAAAAGCCCCCAAAAGGTCTAAACAGATCGGCACGAGGTCCTAAACACGTCTTATAGCCCAAATATTTCAACATTCTTTAGAAAATAATTTAACATAAGGTTTTGAGTAAAACATGCAACTCATTAGTTGCCGCGGAGAGGACATAGTCCAATCCAAAAATTAGTGCGCGCCACATACTCGTCATCCGACATGTGCGCTATTCTAAAATCAGTGAGAAAGATGTAGTCCGGGGTTCCATACCCTCAGGACAAGATTTATAACCATTACTTACCTCTACCGGGCCACAACACTAGTCCGCTATGCTCTTGCACCTCGAATTTGCTCCCGATTGCTCCGAATCTAGCCAAAACCAGTTTAATATCATTAATATATACCAAAGGAACACAATCCAATCAAAAGCTATCAAATTATACATGAATCTCGAAATTCAGCCAAACCCGAGCCCCGAGCCCACGTCTAGGAATTCGATAAAGTTTACACCACTAGAAACGTCGTCCTCCCACGATTCTACACATACCAAAAACACTAAAATCGGACCACAATTGCCCACTCAAATCCTCAAAAGAAAATTACAATTCTCCACCCATTCTTCCCTACCTTTTCCTACTTAAATCCTCACACTTTCAAGCCTAATCCGAATCAAAATAGCGTAGAAACTATGTTAATAACCCGAGAACTTACCTTCAGTGAAGAACCAAAAATTCCCTCTTCAATTTGCCTTCACAAGAGCTCCTCTCGCATGCAAAAATGGTGGAATGAAACAAATTTCACGGAGGCCTCTTTTTATACTACTCTGCCCAGCCATTCTGCACCTGCAGACACTTAATCGTACCTGCGGACCCGCACCTGCGGAATCCCACTAACGGACCAATTTTCGCACCTGCGGCCAATCGTCCGCACCTGCGACTTCGCAGGTGCAACTCTTCGCACCTGTGGAATTCCCCTGCAAAGCCTCCTTTCGCACCTGTGCATGGACTTTCACACCTGCAATATCGCACCTGCGGCTACCATTCCGCAGGTGCAGCCAACACCAAAAACTCATACCAGCAGCTATTTGCTGCAACTTTCCAAGTTCAAAACTACGTCAACCATCTGAAATCAATCCCGAGCCCCTCGGGGCCCCAACTAAACATACCAACATACCCCATAGCATTATTCCAACTTATTCAAGCCTTCGAAACACTAAAAACAACACGAAAACACAAAAATTACATCAAATTCAAGCCTATGAACTTTGAAACTTCCAAATTTCGCCAGCTAAGCCGAAACCAACCAAAAACACCTCCGATTGACCTGAAATTTTGCAGACATATCCAAAATGACATTACGAACCTGCTCCAATTTTCGGAATTCCATTCCGACCCAGATAGCCTATTTTCCACTGCCGACTGGAAATCGCCAAAAACTAACTTTCGCCAATTCAATCCTAATTCTACACCGGACATCAAAACTTCATTCCGAACACACTCTTAAGTCCCAAATCACCTAACAAAGCTATCCGAACCATAAAATCCGTATTCTGAGGTCGTTCACCAATAAGTCAACTCTCAGTTGACTTTTTCAACTATTAGGCTACTTTAAGAGACCACATGCCTCAATTCTTACCATAACTACTCCGGTCCCAAACCAACTGACCCAACACAACAAAAACCGGCTAGCAATATATGACAAATGCTGAAATGGGGATATGGGGTAAATCTTACGGAATGACCGGCCGGGTCGTTACATCCTCCTCTTCTTAAACAAACGTTCGGCCTCGAACGGGTCTAGAAACATACCTGGAGTCTAGAATAAGTGAGGATATCTGTCCCACATCTCCCGCTCAGTCTCCCAGGTGGCATCCTCCACCGGCTGCCCTCTCCACTGAACCTTCACTAAAATTATATCCTTAGACCTCAGCTTCCATACCTGTCGACCCAAAATAGCCACTGGCTCTACCTCATATGACATACACCCTCGAGCTGAATCGTGCTAAAGTCCAAAACATGGGACGGGTCACAAACATACTTCCGGAGCATCGAAACATGGAATACTGGATGAATACTCGATAAACTGGGAGGCATAGAAAGCCTATAAGCCACCTCCCCAACCCTATGAAGCACCTCAAATGGCCCAATGAACCTGGGACTCAGCTTCCCCCTCTTCCCGAATCTCATAACACCCTTCAAGGGAGACACCTTCAGCAACATCTTATCCCCAACCATGAAAGACACATCCCGGACCCTCTGGTCCACATAACTCTTCTACCTAGACTGCGCCGTGCGAAGCCGCTCCTAAATCAACTTCGCCTTACTCAACGCATCCTGAACCAAGTTTGTGCCCAATAGTCTAGTCTGGCCCTGCTCAAACCAACCAACTGGAGATCTGCACCTCCTACCATATAAAGCCTCATACAGAGCCATCTGGATACTCGACTGATAGTTGTTATTATATGAAAACTCCGCCAGTGTCAGAAACTGGTCCTATGAACCACCAAAGTCAATCACACAAGCACACAACATATCCTCCAAAATCTGAATGGTACGCTTCGATTGCCCGTCGGTCTGAGGATGAAACACTGTTCTTAACTCGACCTGAGTACCCAACTTTCTCTACACGGTTCTCCAAAACTGAGATGTGAACTGAGTGCCTCTGTCGGAAATGATAGAAACTAGAACCCCATGTAATAGGATAATCTCCCTGATATAAATCTCAGCTAACCTCTCCGAAGAATAAGTAGTACCAACAGGAATGAAGTGCGCGGACTTGGTCAGCCGATCCATAATAACCCATATAGCATCAAACCTCCTCGAAGTCCATGGGAGTCTAACTACGAAGTCCATGGTTGATCCGCTCCCACTTCCACTCTGGAATATCAAATATCTGAAGCAATCCACCTGGTCTCAGGTGCTCATACTTGACCTGCTAACTGTTGAGACACCGAGCCACAAACTCCACATTATCCTTCTTCATCCTCCTCCACCAATAATGCTTCCTCAAATCCTTATACATCTTCATGGCACCCGGATGGATGGAATACTGCGAACTATGAGCCTCTGCTAGTATCAAATATTGAAGCCCATCTACACTGGGCACGCAAATCCGGCCCTGCATCCTCATGACCCCATCATCACCACTAACCACATCCCTGGCATCACCGCGACGGACCCTGTCCTGAAAAACAAGCAAATATGGATCATCATACTGGCGTGCTCTAATCTGATCGTAAATAGAAGATATGGAGGCTACACAAGCCAACACCCGCGGGGTCTCTAATAGATCCAATCTCACCAACTGACCCGCTAAGGCCTGAACATCAAGGGCTAATGGCCGCTCTGCTACTGGAAGGTAGGCTGGACTCCCCAAACTCTCTGCTCTGCGACTCAAGGCATCGTCCACTACATTGGCCTTCCCCGAATGATATAAGATAGTGAGGTCATAATGCTTGAGAAGTTCTAACCATCTACTCTGGAGCAAATTCAAGTCCTTTTGCCTCAGCAGGTACTGCCAACTACGATGATCAGTGAAAATCTCACACTGCACTCCATACAAATAATGCCGCCAAATCTTCAAGGCATGAACAATGGCAGCTAACTCAAGATCATGCACTGGATAATTCTCTTCGTCCACCTTCAACTATCTAGACGCGTAGGCAATCAACCTACCGTCCTGCATCAATACCGCTCCCAAACTAACTCTAGAAGCATCACAATAAACTATGTTAGAACCTGAACCAGCAGGCAAAACTAGTACCGGAGCTATAGTCAATGCTGACTTGAGCTTCTGAAATCTCTCCTCACACTCATCAGACCATCTGAATGGAGCACCCTTCTGGGTCAATCTGGTCAAAGGCGAAGCAATAGAAGAGAATCCCTCCACAAATCGACGGTAATATCCCTCAAACTCAAGGAAACTCCTAATCTCTATAGCTGAGGACGATCTGGGCAATCTCTGCACCACCTCTATCTTCTTCAGATCAATCTGAATACCCTCATTAGACACCACGTGCCCCAAGAAAGCTACCGAACCAAGCCAAAACTCATATTTGGAGAATTTTGCATAAATCTTCTCCTCCCTCAACCTCTGTAACACAACTATCAAATGTTGAGCATGCTCTTCCTGACTACGAGAATAAACCAGGATGTCATCAATCAACACAATGACGAAGGAATCAAGGTAAGGCTGAAACACGTTGTTTATCAACTGCATAAATGCAGCCGGGGCATTGGTCAAACTAAATGACATAACCAAGAACTCATAATGACCATATCTGGTCCTAAAAGCAGTCTTCGGAATGTCAGAATCCCGAATCTTCAACAGATGATACCTAGATCTCAAGTCAATCTTGGAAAACACTCTGGCTACCTAAAGATGGTCAAACAAATCATCAATGCGGGGCAAGGGATACCGATTCTTCACCGTAACCCTATTCAACTGCCGATAATCAATACGCATACACATGGACCAATCATTTTCTTCACGAACAACACCGGTGCACCCCAAGGTGACACACTAGGCCGAATGAACCCCTTATCCAGGAGTTCCTGAAGATGCTCCTTCAATTCCTTTAGTTCTGCTGGTGCCATATCATAAGGTGGAATATAAATAGTCTAGGTGCCTGACACCAAGTCAATACCAAAATCAATATCCCTGTCAGGTGGCATGCCTGGCAGGTCTGCAGGAAACACATCTGAAAAGTCACGGACCACAGGAACTGAATCAATAGTGGGAGTCTCACCACTGACATCCCTCACAAAGGACAAATAAGATAAACATCCTTTCTCAACCATGCGTTGAGCCTTCAGGTAGGAAATCACCATGCTAGGCATATACTCGGAAGAACCTCTCTACTCAACCCTCGGACACCCTGGCATAGCTAAGGTCACGGTCTTAGCGTGACAATCAAGAACATCATGACACTGAGATAACCAATCCATGCCCAATATCACATCAAAATCGAACATGCTAAGTAACAGTAGGTCCACTTGGGGCTCCAGACCCCTAATAGATATCATGCACGACCGATTCACACGGTCCAAAACAATAGTATTGCCCACCGGAGTCGACACATGAACAGAGGTGACTAGAGACTCACAGGGCACATTGAGAAAACATGCAAAATATAAAGAAACAAAGGAATATGTAGAACCAGGGTCAAATAAGCCAAGGCATCTCGCAACAGACTGAGACAATACCTGCGATCGCGGCATCTAAGGCCATAGAATGTGGCATGGCTGGAAATGCATACATGCGAGCCTCACCTCCCCCTGCTCGACCTCCCCCTTTAGGGTGGCCTCTGGCTGACTGAATACCACCCCTGGCTGCCTGGGCGGGTGGTGCAGTGACTGGAGCTGAAGTCGAGGGCTGGCCCCTCTGCTTAGAAGAACCACCGAGACGGAGGGGACACTGCCTCCACACGTGCTCGAACTCTCCAAACTCAAAGAAACTCCCTGGAGCTGGAGGCGGGGACTGATAAAAACTCCTAACACCCGAACGACCACTAGAAGACTCATGCATAGAAGAAACATGAACTGGAGGTGCTCGAGCTGCACTCTGAGCTGGGAGGGAACCAAATGAAGTACGACCGAACTCAGAACCACGGGGACCATGCCCCGAAGATGCACTAGTATATGCTGGGTGGCCAGACTGAGGAGGACTGAATGAAGGGCCCCTACCCTGCTGAAACTGCCCCCCTGAAGGGAGCACCACTAGAACTGCCCGAACCACGAGGCCTCTTGGCCTCCCTCTCCTTCTTCTCATGGCAGTGAACAGACTTAATATCTCGAGCTATGTCAACAACCTACTCGAATGAAGCACCCGATACTCTCTCCCGAGTCATAAATAGCCGGAGCTGATAAGAAAGACCATCTACAAATCTGCTCACCCTCTCTCTATCAGTAGGGACAATCTCATAAGCATGCCTAGCCAACTCGGAAAACCTCATCTCGTACTGAGTAACTGCTAACTCTCCCTGGCGCAACTGCTCAAACTTCCTGCGCTGCTCCTCTCTGTGGGACTGAGGAACATACTTCTCCAAAAAGATCGTGGAGATATACTGCCAGGTGAGAGGTGCTGAACCAACCGGCCTACGCCTATCGAATTACTCCCACAAAGTAAAGGCAGCACCCGCAAACTGAAATGTAATAAATGATATCCCACCGGTCTCCGAAATACCCGCAGTACGCAGTATCCTTTGGCACTTATCTAGAAACCCTTGGGCATCCGCGCCTTCTATACCGCTGAAAGTCGGAGGTTAAAGTCTGTTGAACCTCTCCAAACTGTGCTACTCGTCCTCAGGCATAGCAGGGACCACACAATCCTGGACCGGAGCGATTGGCTGAGCTAGAGCTGCTCCCGGTGACTGAATACCCTGTGCAACCTGCTCAGGTGCCCGGGCGACTGGAGTCTGATTGCCTCCCCCGGCCTGAGCTGTGGTGGTAGTAGAAGACATGGCGACTGCCTGAGCCAAACTAGTGCATACTATCAATATCTGAGACAGGGTCTCCTGAAGACCAGGAATAACCATAGGCACTACTGGTGCCTGAGCTTGTCCCGCTGGAACACCATCGGCGGGAACCTGATCCTGATCGATAGGGGGATTCTGTGGTACTGCCTCCGGCTGCTGCGCAGGCTGGCCCCCTACCTCTACTACGGCCTCGACCTCTCGCTGGTCTAGCCGGTGAATGGTCACTCTGATCGGTATTGCGTGTCCTCACTATCTGTGAGAGAATGAAACAACGTAAGTTAAGATTTCAAGAATCAATAGATTAGCACGAAAGAGTTCAAGAAATATAGAAATGTTTCCTAAAAGGTCGGTAGCCTCTCGAAGATAAGTACAGACGTCTCCGTACCAATCCGCAAGACTCTACTAAACCTGCTCTTGATCGTTGAGTCCTATGTAACCTAGGCTCTGATACAAAACTGTCACGACCCCAAAATCAAGACTTCCCGTGATGGAGCCTATCATGGAACTAGGACAACCAATAACCACACATTTACAATTTCTTTCAAAATCCCAGACCAATTTCAAGCATTTCATAAAATATACAGAGTTTACTAAATAAAGTAGGCCAATAAATAGTGCCACAAACCCCAAAACCCAGAGCCAACATGTCATGATCATCAAAGGAAAATCATCCAAGGATATACTATTATATTACAATACCTCCGAATAAATAGCTAGATAAAACAAGAAGGGAAAACAGAGATGCTGCGGACACTGAACAACTACCTCTATATCCCGCAATCTGGCTCCGCATGGAATAAATGGCTAATGCTTGGTATCTTCACCTGAATCTGCACACAGGGATTCAGGGAGTAATGTCAGTATGCCAATTCAGTAATAATGAAAATAAATCAAGTCTAAGCGACAAGGAATCACATAAAATCAATGTCATCAAATTACAATATACACAGCCTTACTTTCCAATAGTGTAAACATAGATATATGAAATCATCATGCCATAAAACCAACCTCAAAAAAATGATTATTATCAACACCTCCAAATCGAAAGATTTAGTATAAAAATGAAATAAATCATATAGAGGCCCCTCGGGCAAAACATATTTCATAAGTTCAGAGTGAAAGTAGTAAAATCATAAGTAGCCCCTCGGGAACAAACATGTATCATAATCAGCCCCTCGGGCATGCCTTAGAGTCACGCATAATCAGTCGCTCAGCACCTCACAGTCACTCATGCCTCCCAATCACTCGTCACTCGGCACTCAGTGCACTAACTGGGGGTGCGTGCAGACTCTAGAGGGATCCTTCAGCCCAAGCGCTAATATCAATCCACCTCGTGGCGTATCATATCCTCACAATCAGGCCCTAGGCCTCACTCAGCAGAACCACACAAAAGGCCCCTCGGGCGAATCAGTAAAACAGGGTACTCGACCCAAAACATCATGTTTAAATCTCAAAGTAGTGTAAATAAGGCTGCGTTTCGAAAACAGTAAGCACAATGTGGCTGAATGAAATCATCAACAAATAGTGAGGAAAAACAGTAGTAAAAATCCCCCAAGGGGTTTAAACAGATCCACACGAGGCCCCAAACACGACTTATAGCCCAAATATTTCAACAATCTTTAGAACATAATCTAACATAAGGTTTTGAGTAAAACATGCAACTCAATGGTTGCCGCGGAGAGGACCTATTCCAATCCAAAAATCAGTACCCGCCACATACTCGTCATCCGACATGTACGCCATTCTAAAATCAGTGAGAAATATGTAGTTAGGGGTTCCATATCCTCAGGAAAATATTTATAACCATTACTTACCTCTAGCGGGCCACAACACTAGTCCGCTATGCTCTTGCCCCTCGAATTGGCTCCCGATTGCTCCGAATCTAGCCATAACCAATTTAATATCATTAATATAAACCAAAGGAACACAATCCAATCGAAAACAATCAAATTATAAAAGAATCTCGAAATTCGGCCAAACCCGAGCCCCGGGCCCATGTCTTAAAATTCGATAAATTTTACACCACTAGAAACCTCGTCCTCCCACGATTCTACACATACCGAAAACACTAAAATCGGACAACAATTTCTCACTCAAATCATCGAAAGAAATTTTCAATTCTCCACCCATTCTTCCCAACCTTTTCCTAATTAAATCCTCCAATTTACAAGCCTAATCCGAATCAAAATAGCATAGAAACGATGTTAATAACCCGAGAACTTACCTTCACTGAAGAACCACGAATTCCCTCTTCAATTTGCCTTCACAAGAGCTCCTCCTGCATGCAAAAATGGTGGAATGAAACAAATTTCACGGAGGACCCTTTTTATACTGTTCTGCCCAGTTATTCCGCACCTGCGGACACTTAATCGCACTTGCGGTCCCAGGTGCTCACCTGCGGAATCCCACTAACGGACCAATTTTCGCACTTGCGGCCAATCCTCCGCACTTGCGGCTTCGCAGGTGCGGCCTTCTATTCGCACCTGCGGAATTCCCCTGCAAAGCCTCCTTTTGCACCTGTGACATTTCACCTGCGACTACCCTTCCGCAGGTGCGACCAACACCAGAAACTCACACCAGCAGCTATTTGCTGCAAAATTTCCATCTTCAAAACTCCACCAACCATCCAAAATCAATCCCGAGCCCCTCGGGGCCCCAACCAAAAGTACAAACACACCCCATAGCATTATTCCAACTTAGTCGAGCCTTCTAAACACCAAAAACAACGTGAAAACACCAAAATTACATCAAATTCAAGCCTATGAACTTTGAAACTTCCAAATTTTGCCAACTAGGCCGAAACCAACCAAACAACCTCCGATTGACTTGAAATTTTTCAGACATATCCAAAATGACATTACGAATCTGCTGCAACTTTCGGAATTCCATTTCGACCCCGATAGCCTATTTTCCACTACCGACGGGAAATCACGAAAAACTAACTTTCGCAAATTCAAGCCTAATTCTACACCGGACATAACATCATTCCGAACACACTCCTGAGTCCCAAATAACCTAACGAAGCTATCAGAGCCATAATTTCTGCATTTCGAGTTCGTTCACCAATAAGTCAACTCTCAGTTGACTTTTTCAACTATTTAGGCTACTTTAAGAGACCAAATGCCTCAATTCTCACCATAACCTCTCCGGACCCGAACCAACTGACCCAACACAACAAAAACATGCTAGCAATATATGACAAATGCAGAAATGGGGGAAACAGGGTAAATCTCACGGAACGACCGATTGAGTCGTTACATCCTGGGATGTGCTCACACACGGATTCCATAACCATTGTTGAGTAAGTGTAGTGTGGAAGGTGCAGGTCTAGCGTATCAGAATTCAGAGGGATCTCATAGGGATCCCTAAGCAGTCACACATTAGAGGGGCAGAACATCGATGTCTAAGAGTAGAGTGAGAGTGCTTAACATAGTTTTGAAAGGATTTGAGTAGGAAAACAGTTTTGAAAAGAGACTGGTTTAAAATGAATTTATAAAAAAAATAGCAGAGGAGTTTACAGTTTGAAAAGAGCAGGGAAATCAAAATAAACAACATACCAATCTCAAGATTAAAACAGGCTCAACATCACACATAAAAAAAAAAAAAAAAACAAGACAAGTTCAGTAACCACAAACAAGGGTTATGGGATTTGGGACATGTATAGAGCATATAAGGGAAAGCACATAGAAGGCAGAGGTACACATAGGTTCAGAACTAAGTACATACTGTTTTACCACCGGAAAGTTCATGCCAGTAATCGGAGAAACATAAGTGAAGCAGAATCATATTGAGGTATACTTTAGGGGGATAATATTTCATAAGCATGCTGAGTCTAAGGGAGGGGATACATTCAGAAGCATGCTGATAAAGCAGTAAAGTAAACATACTAGTTGCAAGTTGAACAACAAAACCCTAAGTAAAAACAAACTAGAAATGGGATGAATTGAAGTAGCAAAGAAGCATGTTGTTTTTGAGACTTAAATTTAATTCAGGACATACTAGTATAGGATAGAGAAAACACAAAGGAAAGAAATATAGAGTATAGGAATCAGCCTTGGCTTGCAGCTGGCTGACTTAGAAAAGGAGCAAGTAACCAGAGAAAATAGGAGAGTTTTTTTCGTAAGAGAGAGTTTTTGAACAATGTGTTCATGTGTTTGTGCTAATGAAAGATCAGTGCATTTATAGTTTGAAAACAGGTAGCAAATAAGGTAAATATCAAAGTTCATCAATAATTATATCAATATATACCAATTAGAATATAATTTGTACAAGGACTTCCTTTAAGTAAGGAGTTAAAATTCAAACGGTAATAAGCAGTGATAAATAAGGAATGAAATCATGCAAGAGTGAACATGACACATAAAGGAAACAAACATAGTATAGAGCATGTAATAGAGGCCAGGTTCGACAAATTTTAATTAAGGAAAATGTCTAAGAATCAATTTGAAAGAATAATTAACCACAAAATAAGGCAAGAGACTATTTAGAGGTTGAAATAAGTAGAGAACGGAGTATACCAATAACAGGGAATCAGGGATTCCATGTCACGACCCGAATCCTAATCCAGGTCGCAATGGCGCCCAACACCGTTGTCAGGCAAGCCAACATCCATTTACTAGTGAGTTTCATTTAATTTACCAAAACCTTTTCCTTTACTTGATTAATTCGAGTTTAAGACACTAGGGAAAACTAGTAACATAGAAATTTTTTTACACAGAGATAAGAATAAGAGACATTCATAAGTAATTACAAACCCAAAAAAATGTCTACTAATGTATGTGCCAGGAACAAGTGTCACAAGTCTACAGGAATCTAGTAGAATGATGTCAAAGGAGTAAAATTATGTCCTACTGTCTGATTGAGAATAGACAGAAATGACAAAAGAAATAAAACTACAAGGCGCTGCTGGAAGTCGTCAGTGAAAGCAGCTCACCGAGAAGTCTTGACCAGGTCTAAATCAGGAACGAGCTCCGAATTGATACCTAGATGCTCCTGCCTCATAACCTGTACAATTATGTACAAAAGCGTAGCATGGATACATAAACAATATGTACCCAGTGTGTATCCAGTCTAATCTCGAAGAAGTAGTGACGATAATTCGACTTGATACTTGCTAGGGTCAAAATAATATGATTTAAATTTAAGGCAAAGAAGGAATATCAGTCATGAATAATAATGATGACAGCAGCATCAAATAACATTCACAATTACCTTTAAGTGCCAATTTCTCAAGCATATGAGTTACCTAGTTTCCCCCTTTTTTTTTCATAATAATCAACATATAAGAAAATCACAGAACACCCAAACAACTAACAAAAACATAATATGCCTTGAACCTGCGGCCGATACGATGCGAAAATAAATGTGCACTGCCGAAGGGTTGAACGGATCAAACCATATATGCATCTACTACCCCGTTCACGAATCGAACATGTGACGTGGTTCAAGAGAGATAGGGTATAACATTTCATAAGCATGCTGATTCTAAGGGAGGGGATACATTAAGAAGCATGGTGATAAAGCAGTAAAGTAGACATAATGGTTGCAAGTTGAACAACAAAACCATAAGTAAGGAAATACGTCCGGAAAATCACGAACCACTTGAACAGAATCAACAGAAGGAGTCTCACTATTGACATCCCTCACAAAAGCAAGATAAGACTCACACCCTTTCTCAACCATACGCCGAGCCTTCAAATAAAAATCACTCTGCTAGGCACATGCTCTATAGACCTTATCCACTCAACTCTCGAAACTCCGGGCATAGCTAGGGTCACGTTCTTAGAGTGACAATCAAGAATAGAATGGCATGGGGATAACCAATCCATGCCCAAAATCACATCAAAATCAACCATACTGAGTAATATCAAGTACACTCGGGTCTCTAGACCCCCTATAGATATAAGACACGAGCGATATACATGGTCTAAAAAAATAATATCGTCCACCAGAGTCGAATTATGAACAGACGTAACTAAATACTCATGGGGTATATTCAGAAAGTGAGAAAAATAGGATGAGACATAAGAGTACGTGGAACCAGAAGCATGCCACCTGACAGGGATATTGATTTTGGTATTGACCTGGTGCCAGACACCCATCCTATCTCTATTCCACCTTACCGCATGGCACCATCGGAGTTGAAAGAATTGAAAGGGCAGCTTCAGGAACTCATAGATAAGGGGTTCATTCGTCCTAGTGTGTCACCTTGGGTTGCACCGGTGTTGTTTGTGAAAAAGAAAGATGGCTCCATGCGTATTTGTATTGATTATAGGTAGTTGAATAAGGTTACAGTGAAGAACCGGTATCCTTTTCCCCGTATTGATGACTTGTTAGACCAGCTTCAGGGAGCTAGGGTGTTCTCCAAGATTGACTTAAGGTCTGGGTATCATCAGTTGAAGATTCGGGATTCTGACATTCTGAAGACTGCTTTCAGGACCAGATATGGTCATTATGAGTTTCTGGTTATGTCATTTGGGCTGACTAATGCCCTAGTCGCGTTCATGCAATTGATGAACAATGTTTTCCAGCCTTACCTTGATTCGTTCGTCATTGTGTTCATTGATGACATCCTAGTTTATTCCCGTATCCAGGAAGAGCATGGTCAGCATTTGAGAGTGGTGTTGCAGAGGTTGAGGGAGGAGAAGCTTTATGCGAAATTCTCCAAGTGTGATTTTTGGCTTGGTTCAATAGCTTTCTTGGGGCACATGGTGTCTAGTAAGGGTATTCAGGTTGATTCGAAAAAGATAGAGGTGGTGCAGAGTTGGTCGAGATCGTCCTCAGCTACGGAGATTAAGTGTTTCCTTGGTTTGGTGGGATATTACCGTCGCTTTGTGGAGGGATTATCTTCTATTACTTCACCATTGACCATATCGACCTAGAAGGGTGCTCCTTTCAGATGGTCTGATGAGTGTGAGGAGAGCTTTCAGAAGCTCAAGTCAGCATTGACCACAGCTCCGGTATTGGTTTTGCCTACTGGTTCGGGTTCTTACACAGTCTATTGTGATACTTCTAGAGTTGGCTTGGGAGCGGTATTGATGCAGGACGGTAGGGTGATTTCCTACGCCTCTAGACAGTTGAAGTTGCACGAGAAGAACTATACAATGCACGATCTTGAGTTAGATGCCATTGTTCATGCCTTAAAGATTTGGCGCCATTACTTATATGGGGTAAAGTGTGAGATTTTCACTCACCATTTTAACTTGCAGTATCTACTGAGGCAAAAGGACTTGAATTTGCGTCTGAGGAGATGGTTAGAGCTTCTCAAGTATTATGGCCTTACTATTTTGTATCATCTGGGGAAGGCCAACGTAGTGGCCGATGCCTTGAGTCGCAAAGCCGAGAGTTTGGGGAGTATATCTTACCTTTCAGCAGCAGAGCGACCTTTGGCACTTGATGTTCCGGCTTAAGCGGGCCAGTTGGTGAGATTGGATTCGTCAGAACCTCCGCGGGTATTAGCTAGCATGGCTTCCCGGTCTTCTCTCTATGATCAAATTAGAGCTCGGCAGTATGATGATCCGCATTTGTTAGTACTTCAGGATAGGGTCCGTCAGGATGATGCCAGGGATGTGACTATTGGTGATGACGGTGTTATGAGGATGCAGGGTCGTATTTGCGTGCCTAATGTGTATGGGCTTCGAGAGTTGATATTAGCAGAGGCTCACACCTCGCGGTATTCCATTGATCTGGGTGCTGCAAAGATGTATCAGGATCTGAGGCAGCAATATTGGTGGAGGCGGATAAAGAGAGATATTGTTGAGTATGTAGCACGGTGTCTCAACTGCCAGCAGGTCAAGTATGAGCACCAGAGACCAGGTGGATTACGTTAGAGGTTACTTATTCCGGATTGGAAATGGGAGCGGATCACTATGGACTTTGTAGTTGGGCTTCTACGGATTTCGAAGGGTTTTGATGCTATTTTTGTCATTGTGGATAGATTAACCAAGTCCGCGCACTTCATTCCTGTCAGTACTACTTATACTTCGGAGCGGTTGGGTGGTATTTACATTAGGGAGATTGTCCGATTGCATGGAGTTCCGGTTTCTATTATTTCTGATAGAGGCACTCAGTTCACATCTCAGTTTTGGAAGGCCGTGCAAAGAGGTATGGGTACTCAGGTAGAGTTGAGCACATCATTTCATCCTCAGACCGACGGGCAATGGGAGAGGACTATTCTGATTTTAGAGGGCATGTTGCGGGCATGTGTGATTGACTTTGGCTCATGGGATCAGTTTCTGCCACTAGCGGAGTTTGTATATAATAATAGCTACCAGTCCAGTATTAAGATGGCCCCATATGAGGCTTTATATGGTAGGAAGTGTAGATCTCTAGTTGGTTTGTTCGAGCCCGTTGAGGCTAAGTTATTGGGAACAGATTTGATTGAGGATGCGTTAGAGAAGGTGAAGTTGATTGAGGAGCGACTTCGCACGGCGCAGTCTAGGCAGGAGAGTTATGCGGATTGTAAGGTCCTATGTGTCTTTTATGGAAGGTGATAAAGTACTGCTAAAGGTATCACCCATGAAAGGTTTTATGAGGTTCGAGAAGAGGGGAAAGCTGAGTCCCCGGTTTATTGATCCTTTTGAGGTGCTTCAGAAGGTTGGGGAGGTGGTTTATAGACTTGCCTTGCCACCCAGCTTGTCGAGTGTTCATCCGCTATTTCATGTGTCGATGCTCCGAAAATACGTTGGTGACCCGTCTCATGTGTTAGACTTCAGCACAGCTCACCTCGAGGATGATATGTCATATGAGGTTGAGCCAGTGGCTATTTTGGATCGTCAGGTCAGAAAGTTGAGGGCTAAGAATATAGCTTCAGTGAAAGTATAGTGGAGAGGTCAGCCAGTGGAGGAGGCTACTTGGGAGACCGAGCGGGAGATGCAGAGCAGAGATCCTAACTTGTTTGAGACTCCAGGTATATTTCTAGACCCGTTCAAGGACGAACGTTTATTTAAGAGGGGGAGAATGTAACGACCCGGTCTGTCGTTACGTAGAACCTACATTATATTTAAGGTTATTTCCTTGTCATAGATTGGTTACACTGTTTATGATGTGTTAGAATTGGTTGGCTCGGGTTCAGAATGGTTGTAGTGAGAATTTAGGCACTTCGTCTCTAAAAATAGCCTTATAGTTGGAAAAGTCAACTGAGAGTTGACTTATTGGTAAAAGACCTCGAAATACGGTTTTTATGGCTCGGATAGCTACGTTAGACAATTTGGGACTTAGGAGTTGTTCAGAATATTTTCGTGATGTCCGGTGTAGAATTAGTCTTGAATTGGCGAAAGTTAGTTTTTGGTGATTTTCGGTCGGCAGTGCAAAATAGGCTATCGGGGTCGGAATGGAATTCCGGAAGTTGGAACGGATTCGTAATGTAATTTTGGATATGTCTGCAAAATTTCAGGTCAATCGGAGTTCTTTTGGATAGTTTCGACATCATTGGTGGAATTTAGAAATTTCAAATTTCTTAGGCTTGAATTCGATGTGATTTTGGTGTTTTGATGTTTTGATGTTGTTTTGGTGTTTCGAAGGATCGACTAAGTTTGAATGATATTATGGGATATGTTGGTAGGTTTGGTTGAGGTTCAAGGGCCTCGGGTGCATTTCGAATGCTCAAATGGGCATGTGGACTTAGGAATAATGTTGGTTTCTGGTTTCTGTGCAGAAGAAAATCATTCTCTGCGATCGCATAGGAAGAACCGCGATCGCATAGTGCAAATTTGGGGGAGCAGGAATTTAGTCATTGCGATCGCATAAGTGTGTCCGCGATCGCAGAGGTTGGGCAGGCTGAACAGTGTGATCGTGTGGAGCATGTTTGACCTCGAAATCGTGAGAGTTGACTTATTGGTAAAAGACCTCAAAATTCGGATTTTAGGGCTCGGATAGCTACGTAAGATGATTTGGGACTTAGGAGTTGTTCAGAATATTTTTGTGATGTCTGGTGTAGAGTTAGTCTTGAATTGGCGAAAGTTAGTTTTTGGCGATTTCGGTCGGCAGTGGAAAAAAGGCTATCGGGGTCGGAATGGAATTCCAAAAGTTGGAACGGATTCGTAATGTAATTTTTAATATGTCTGCAAAATTTCAGGTCAATCGGAGTTGTTTTGGATAGTTTCGACATCGTTGGTGGAATTTAGAAATTTCAAATTTCTTAGGCCTGAATTCGATGTGATTTTGGTGTTTTTGGTGTTTCGAAGGCTCGACTAAGTTTGAATGATATTATGGGATATTTTGGTAGGTTTGGTTGAGGTTCAAGGGCCTCGGGTGCATTTCGGATGCTCAAACGGACATATTTGGACTTAGGAATAATGCTGGTTTCTGGTTTTTGTGCAGAAGAAAATCATTCTCTGCGATCGCTTAGGAAGAACCGCGATCGCATAGTGCAAATTGAGGGGAGAAGGAATTTAGTCATTGTGATCGCATAAGTGTGTCCGCGATCGCAGAGGTTGGGCAGGCTGAACAGTGTGATCGTGTGGAGCATGTTTGCGGTCGTGTAGTGTAAATGAGGGGGCACGTGAGTGGGGCACTTGGTCATCGTGATCGCGTGAATTTTTGTGCGATTGCAGTCGGATGGAAATCAAAGCTACACGATCGCGTGAGCTAAGCCACGATCGTAGAGAGTGTTTTAGACAACTGAGAAATTGTGCTTCGCGATTGCGATGTGGGTCCCGCGATCGCGATGAATATATACCTGGGCAGTATTTAAATAAACCCTCTGCGACCAATACCCACTTTTCCACCATTTTTGAACGGGAAGAAGCTTTTGAGGCGATTTTCAAGAGAGGAAATCATTGTTCTTCATTGAGGTAAGGATTTTGGACCCTAATACTCGATTATATGTGATTAAGGATCAAATATCAGTGTTTAATTCATGAAAAACAGCAGGAAAAGATGGAGTTAGGGCTTGAGAATATGAGACCTTTAGGGGATGATTTGAGTGATCAAACAAACTCTGATTTTAGCATTCTTTATATGTACGGACTCGTGAGATGATGAAGAACATTTTGGTATAAAATTTGTCGAGTCCCGAGACGCGAGCCCGGGGGTCGGGTTTTGGCTAATTTCGGGTTTTATGCTAAAATTGGCACTTTCCAATTGGAATTCATTCCTTTAGCATAATTTAATGATAAAAAATCTGATCTTTATATATTTGGAGCACTCGGAAGTTGATTCGAGATGCAAGCGGGTTGCAGAGTAGCTTTTCGGGCTAGTTTGAGGTAAGTAATGTCTTTAAATCATGTCCTGAGGGTATGAAACCCCGGAATTTACATTCTTCCACGGATTTGGAGTGACGCACATACTGGATGACGAATGTAGGGTGTGCACGAATTGGAATTTGGAAAAACTATACCTTTTTAGGCAACTATTGAGTTGCGAAATTGCTTTTAAAGCATATGATTTATAGTATTAATGTGTTTTGATATACTTGGGCTATAAGCCATGTTTGGGGCCTAGTGCCGATCTGTTTAACCCCTTGGGGGCTATTTTACTGATATTCTCACTACTTTGAAACTAAGATTTTACACTCAGTCTTTCTTGTGAAATTGTTGACACTCATATTTGATGATATTACTATTTCTTGAAATGAAATACTATTTTTTGTCGAGAACCCCGTTTTATTCATGGCCCGAGTGGCATGCTGAGAGTGTCTGACTGAGTGAGTCCGAGGGCCAATGTTGTGAGGATGTTATGATATGAGAGAGGCCGAGTGCCGAGTGATGAGTCATTGGGAGGCATGAGTGACAGTGAGGTTGCCCGCGGGGCTGATACTGAGTGATTTTGAGGTGCTGAGTGAAATTGTTACGAGTTATGATTATGGCCCGAGGAGCAGTTTTATGATGATTATACTGGGTTTTTAACTATGATTCACTTCATTTTTCAAATTGATATTACTGAGAGTTTTACTGAGATATATTGAAAATATACTTGTTTCAAAGGATTTCTGGAAATTGGGTTTTGAACTTATGTATACTGTATTGAGACTGATGTTTTACTGTTTTGTGGATTTGTGTTTGGTGTTGTGTGTTCATATACTTCAGAATGTGATTAATTTTCATTACTACTGAGTTGGCGTACTCATCATTACTCCTTGTACCTATGTGTACAGATCCACGTACTAGTGCGGAGCAGTAGACATCTTCGTTCCTTTTCAGCGGCTTCACGAGATTTCGAGGTAGCTGTCCAGCGTCCGCAGCTTCTTCATTTCCCTTCCTCTATCAGTAGTAGTATTTTGTTCCTATACATGGTTTATGACATTTGTAGAGTTAGCTTTATATCTTAGATGCTCATGATCATTGACTCCGGTCTTGGGGGAATTGTTTAGACTATTAGATTATTATTGGGGCGTAAAGACTTAAAGAAATTATTTTATACTCTGTTTGCTGCTTATTATTGATTTTTGAAATACTATAATAGAACAATTGAGTAGTTATGTGATGGTTGGCTAGCCTAGTTCCATGATACGCGCCATCACAACCTGTTAGGATTTGGGGTCGTGACACTCACGCAGAAAATGAATCCCAGAGGAGCAGTGAGGTTGATGTAACTTAACAAAAAATGAAATAATTCAGTTTAACTAATTGCTTAAACATTGTTTAACCTACTTAAATTTGGAAATATGTATAGTCAAAATGGTTCTGAGCTCACAAGAACATTCCTTGAAACTGATGACAAATCTTCAGAGGTCAAATTTCTATTATAATTCCATATTGTACCATACATTTACATCCCATTAAATTCAGAAACATATGTGTGTGTCTTTATTTACTTATGTCCTAATGATAGTCAATAATATATTTGTGTATCATAGTTTTGTGGAATTGTCAAATTTTCTACGTATTCTATACTTGTGTGCACTTATGCATGTTATTATTTGCAGATACCTAGTGCTTATGAGACGTATTCATTGTCACTAATTTGTACTATTTGATTATTTGTGAAGAATCATCATTCCCTTAGCAGGCGCATTCATGTCGTTGGAGGTGTCTAAAGATGACATAATCTACCACGGGTTCTTGTGTCTTTGAGATGTTTATGAATGACCTAAAGATATCATAAGTCATAACATATGATATCTACAGAAGTGGTGTAAATACGTTAGGATGTTGTGACATATACTGAAAATAACTCAAGTTCATTGTAGTATCTATGACATGTTACCAACAAACTTACAATCTTTATTATCGGGACCAGTAGCGTCCCAGAAAAGTTTTCCTGAAAATACTGTTGGAGCTAAACTTCTAATCTCAATTTGGATGACATTGAGCTACAAACTGCTGGTTTGGTATTTGTTATTCAAGTTTGTTTTGACGATCTTTCTCTGAGTGATTATTAATAATTTGGCATACACAGACACTAGAAATATTTGGTTTTCTGATCAGAGATTACCCTTTAACTAGGTAAAAAGTTTGAATCCTATAATTTCACCCTATATTAGAATCTTTAATTTATTATGAAATATGTCAAGTTTCTTTCTTCTGGTGTTAATTTTTTTTGTTTTAAGATGTTTGAAAGGAGATCTTGGCCTGATTCCTTACCTTACAGTTCCTCATCAACATGATTAATCCGGACGTATCTTTTCAGGCAAAATCAGTTATTTACAGATTGACGGAGGAGAAAGCTGCTTTTCTAACAGAATCTGAGAAAAGTATATGATCTTTTTTATTCTGCTAGTAAAATCTAAAATTTTCTTCAGAAGCCAATAACAATCGGTAACGATATGGCTGCTGTCCAAGCAGATTGAGTCCCCACCAACCTCCATATACTGCAACCTGACCCTCACCAACCTCCAAAAGACCAAGAATAGGTGAAACTATCTGCATTCAAAAAGTATATTGAGTTAGATAGGCAGCTCAACTATTGCTTAGAAAATTGATAGGAATGCTAATATTATTGGCATAATATTCATTGGATAATGTATAGGTTTAACATTGTCCTTTTGTGCAATTTAAAGCAAGCAACAACAGACAATTATTTGTTTAAGATATTGAAGATTGAAGTACAATTCTATGTCATGACGAAAAGCATACTTTCCTTCAGTTACCCACAAAATAGCAGTGCAATTATCAAAGCTTTATGAAATAAAGTCGATTTCTAGAAAACAACTTAGAGAGGAAGACAGTAACAGAAGGGGGGTGGACTAACTGTAACACGTTGTGTTTAATCTAGTTTAAAATGTTGAAAAAAAAGACAATAGATTTCAAATGAAGGGCTACTTAGACTCTAATATGTTATTGAGGTTTTAAACCTGTTCTTTGTCTTGCTCTAAATCCCTTAGGAATATTTTCATTGTTCATCCGTATATTTCAAAGGAAAATAGTGGAAATTGTTAGATCCATGTTAGTTCTTTTCACTTATGGTGTTACCAACCTAGAATGCGCACCGTTTACAGCCTTATAAAGCCTTGCCAATGTTGTAGTAGTAGGAACATCATCTGTAGGTTTAGATTGACCCTTCACCACCTTTGAAACATTACCTACGGGATTAACTGGACCTCTATTATTTCCAGTTTTCGCGACATGCTGCTGCCCAATGTTTCCATCAGTTATTGCAGCGTCAATATCTCCATGCAACTTCCTCTCTGTATCCTGTTTATTACATTGCAGAACAAATATACCATCGAAAGAAATGATAAATTAATCAATGACATGATAATAGGAGGGGTCCGAGGAGAAAAGGTATGAAAATAGAAGAGGCAGGTACATATTTTAATTTGCATGTTAGCCAGGCATGTTTTTTTTTTTTGTTCTGAAGGACAACTTATATAGTAGGGTTCGGAAGAAAATTGTCATAAATTTACTGTTGGGATTTTAAGTAATTAATGATATATTAATGCTTAAAATGGGTGAATGGGAAA